>CAJNDT010006030.1:405000-422500 GCA_905221615.1 Symbiodinium sp. CCMP2592 | reverse complement strand
CGAAGGCAACACCGAAGAAAGAAACTCAGACATGATCTCACAAAAAATGCAGTGGGCTTTGGGATTCGGCTCGCTCTTGTGCATCGATTCGGTTCCGTTTTGCAGAACTGAGCTTGCGGACTGGATGAGTGAAGGGTAGAAAGCTTCTGAATTCTTGGATCCGGAGTACCCAATGGCTTGAGTGACAGATTCTCGCATCAAGGAATGAACACGAAAAGTGCCGGCGGCAAAAACCCACCTCCGTGGGGGCACTTGGGCTTTCATCCTCTGTCACCTGGGGTGTGTCATTGAAGGAGTTGTCGACCTGCTCAATTTACAGTTGCGAAGGCCCAGCAGTGCATGCTCCGATGCTTCAACAACCGACACTCCACACTCGCCCACCCCAGGATCGCACGTGGATGCTATGCCTATCTGTGTAAGACATGTTCAGACGTCATCTGAACATGTCCTAAACAGGTAGGTAAAGATTCACAGAGCCGTAAGGGTAGCGGTATAGATATACGCCCATTTATCTGAATCTATCTGTATATCTATTATCTATCTATATATGGTCACGCGCTCCGCAGCCCCCCCCCCCTCCCCCCCCAAAGGTCAATGGTCCGGATACAGGGTGGGGCCCCCCCCTCCCCTGTGGTGTGGGGTGTGGGGTTCCTCTTCCCCCTGTGGGGTGGTTGTGGGGTTTTGGGGTTTAGGGTTTAGCTTAAGCTTGTGAGTTTTGGGTTTACGGCTACAAGGTATAAGGCGTCGAGTCGACAAGGGCTAAGGGAGGATTTGCGGAGTATGCTCTGCTTTAGGCTTAGAGCCTGCAGTTAGGTGGGGTCTAGGGTTGGGTGTAACGTTTTAAGTACAAGTTAAGGTTGCTCAAAACAGGGGCACGCGCTGCGTCATAGGGTTTACGGCTTGCTTGCGAAGGGCTTGCGCGTGAGCCCTGGCCGCCAGCACCGCCCCACCATCCAGTGGCAGCTCCAACGGCCCCAACCCCTTTCCGCACACGCCAGGCCCCCCCCCCACCCCTGTCAGACCATACCATTGGGGGGGGGGGGGGCTGGGAACGCCAGACGCCTGACCATATATCTGTCTGACTGAGAGTGAGAGAGACTCAGGGAGAGAGACACAGACAGACAGACAGACAGACAGAGAGGGAGGGAGGGACGGAGGGAGGGAGGAAGAGGGAGGAAGAGGGAGGAAAAGGGAGGAAGAAGGAAGGAGGGAAGGAGTTGGTTTCAAGACAGTCCGACAAGTCCGCCTTGGAGGCAGGCTTGGGCATCAACTCGACAGCTTCCTCCTAGGTGAGAGAATGCGGGATACGGAGTGATCGAATCAAAAGCTGGGCTTGTCGGTTCCTGAATCTAGAAGTTAAGAATGACGAGCGTCGAAACCCGACGAAGCCCAGAGACATCGAAACTGCCAGTACTGCCTAAAAGACAACTGATGACCGCACTAGCCGAAGGTCCCCCAACTCTTGCTGACAAGCCATGCCGTCCACTCCTCAAATGCTTCGTCCACAGCATCGAGCACACGACTCGCAGCATCCTTGCACAGGCTGCAAGTGAGGGCCGGGCGGCTGGGCCGGGTGACAAATGATCTGAACTCGGGCCGAAACTCTGCTCTCAAATTCCGCTGGCCTCGGGCAGCCCCTCAGCCGCTAGGGCTGTCCGGAGTGTCGACAGCACCTGTCGACTCAGGCCCCCTCCATGCCGTAGACCGGAATCTGCTTTAAGGGTAGCGTGTAGCCTTCATGATATGGCAGCAATGATAAATCATGACAACCTCAGGAAATACATAATAGCTCAGGTTGGAAGCCAGGATTGGTTGACATGCAACAGCGAATAGATGACGTGATGCCAGTCGCACGGTCGCGTTCACCAATAACCGCATCCGGTCAATAACGGAAGTTTAAGACGGCCCAGCCATGGTCAGCAAGCAAAACAAGCAATCGATGATCAGACGAGCCAATCTGTCCATGCCTTCGCCCTTGGAACAGAAGAGGCTGGAGCCTTGCGAGATGCTTTGGAGTCGGCTTCTAAAAGTATAACAGAATGAATGTTGCTGCCTTGCGTGTCGAAGCTGTCCGAACCATCGCCGTTCTTCTGAGAGCAGTGCAGGCGGCTGAATCGTGTAGGTTTGCAGCGGGAGCATGCCCCCATTCTGCCTCACCAGGCTTCGACTCTTACAAAAACATCAAGCCCAATCATCATTAGTGGTCGAGGCGCAAGGCTTCAAGCCAAGCATCGGAAATCGTCCAGTAGCCGCTAGAATCACGGAACACGCTGGCGACTTTCAACACAAAAGCTCCAGGCAACCTGAATTTGCACACCACATTCAATCTGCAACCCACACAGAAACACCTCCCAAGGTTTGTTGTGGGCTCTTGCGATGGCAATGACTGACAGGCCTTCTGGGACGTCGTCCTGGCACAATGCATGGCAAAGAAAAGTGCGCCTTGAACATTGCACTTCGACTTGAAACTGTTGTGGCTCGGGCTGGGGAATTTCATGGGCTGGCGGGTATTACGAAGCCTTCAACGGCTGGCAGATATTGGGAGGCTTCGTGGCATCATCCTTGATGAGTAGTTTAGTTGGGTATGGTTGTGATGACCCTGTTGAATCCTGTCAAGCTCGGCGCTGCAGGCATGAAACAGCTCAACAGCAGCAAGCCACGGACGATACATGCATACGTAATCATAGGTACTGATGATGCGAATCCTGCCTTTTCGAGGACATGGTACACCCGGCACCACTGGTGCAAAGTACACCTGCGCAGCAAGACGTCAACAGTGGGTGAGGGATCTGAAATGTCAGCGATGTCGTGCAAGACATGATTGGTAGAAATGCGTTGCTGCATTCCGTACAGCATGTCAAATCCCAGCATGATATTGGCTTCCCAGTTTCCATCCAGCAAGCTGCAGTCGAATCGGCACTTGCGGTCTGAGCGTTGCGCTTTCCTGGAAGTGCAGGTCCCAAGCATCGAAATGTCCCGAAATCCGAACCCAAACGTATACCTGGGTAGTGCAAAGCCCTGCACAAACTTCACATGTGCAATCACGCCAGTGCCTTGTCAGCCTTTTCGGCAGAAGGACCTTGGGAATCAAGGACTTAGGACGAGTTACTACTAATATAGTATGATGCAGTATAGTTATAGTATAATCTTGTAGTACATATACTGATTGCCTACGAGTACCAGGGACTCTGGCGGCTCTAGACTGGAATGCCCCGAACCCTGAAACCCAAATCCTAATCGATGAAGACTGCAACCGTCGAGAGGCGTATCTTTTCGAAGGACGTTCGCCAGCAGAAGCCCTTCAGGCTGGCATCCAACCTGATGCTCCCGAGCGCAGCGAACTTGGTTGCTTACCTGTTGGTTTGCGTAGAGGGGGATGAGCGAGTCGGCATGAACAACGGCATGAGCAGGTATACATACAGGTACGCGAGATGGAACGCAACAGAGAAACTCTTCTCAAGCTGGAAGGGCTTCAGCAATCGTTCGAACCAAGGCTTCGAATCACAACCCAGCATCGCCAATTTTCTCTCACATGTTTCCCTTCCTTCTTCTATAGAACCAGAGCGAACAGCTGGAAGGCAGTGAATCCAAGAGTTAAAAAGCATTAACTCTTGAGTTTATTGCCCGGCATCGGGCCGCCTTGGACCCCTTCAGGCCCGCACAATTTACTTATGATTTAATTGGCCCTGAACGTTGCGCGACGCTCCATTCCACGCCTGTCCTGCTCCTACACGGCACAGTTAAATCATGATTTAATTCTTTCTGCTACACTATCCGGACCCGAGGCGACATATAAATCATGATTTAATTGTTCCGAAGCAATGACCAAATCTGAAACAATAAAATCAACTCGAACAGTTGGCAAGAACGCAACAATTAGATCATCATGTAATTGCCTCGCAGGATCCTTGTTTCAGGCTCAAGGTTTAAGGTGAGATGCACGATCCGATGCTTGTTTGTCTACTGCATTGTGTGCAGGTGTGTCTACGGGACGCGTCCCTACTCGACTAGACGAGACTAGAGTAGACCAGAGTAGACGAGAGTAGGCTACACTATAGACTAGAACCGAGTAGACTAAACTAAACCAGTCTACTTATTTGGGCTAGCTTTCCCTGGACCGTGATAGGATTCAACTACATTACTGGTGGTTACCAAGAAGGACGCCAAATTCCACAATTGAAGCATGACTTAATGTGGTATCCCGCTAGTGTGGCGATCTACTTATCTAGGCTAAAACTCCTTGGACCGTGGTTGCAACCCCAACTACATTACTGGTGGTTACCAAGGAGGACGAATTCGGCAACTAGATCATGATTTAATGTGGATTCCGGTAGTGTGGCGATCGACTTATTTGGGCTATAAGCCTTTGGACCGTGATAGTAACCCCCAACTACATTACTGGTGGTTGCCCAGAAGGACGCCAAATTCTGCAATTAAATCATGATTTAATGTGACATCCCGCGAGCGTATGGCACACAAGTCTCTGGTAGAATATACTGGCACACAGGGAGACAGTAAACTCATGATTTAATTGTTTATTAGAGACATGCATACCGACACAATTACAGCCCGATTTAATTGTGTCTTTGGAAGGTCCAAGGTATGTCAAAACCGAACAATTAAATCAAGGTTTAATTTTACTTAACTTCTGGATTCATTGGTTTTCGCGAACAGCTAGTAGTTGCTTCGGAGTTTCCAGTTGCCAGTTCAATGCCTGCTTTGTTGATGCAGCACCAAGTGGCAGGTACGGATGTCGCGGAGCCCGACCCTTCGGCGGGTGAGGCGGCGGCTGCGGCGATGGCGCCGAGTCCTGTTTCGACAAGTACAGGGCCGGGGCATGCTACGAGTTGGCATAGTCTACTTGTGGCATCAGTTAACTACCCCGAAACCCCAATCGGTCTGCTTAGGCATGAGAAAGCTGCCACAATCTTGGCGGGCATGGCTTTGCAGAGGGTACCCCGTTCCGAGGTTCGGTAACCCGGCCAAACAGCCGCCTTTCCCGTGCTTTGCTGAAAAGCTGCAAGTTTCAAGTTTGATCTTATCTATCAGCCTACGGGTCTGCCGGGTATGCAAGACTGGTGCGGTCCGTGGACCTGGAGACGCTCGCGAACAGGACACATCTCCGATCCAAACGAACCCAATATCAAAATACTTACAGGCGGGCCCAGAATCAGACACAAAAAAACTGCGACCAGGCTAGGAGCCGGGCCTCGCCGTTGCGCAGATCAGTTGCGGCTGGGCGAAACCTGACGGCAGAACAAATCGAGGGAACAGAAACCCAGAAACTAGACAAGCGGGGTGGCCAGTCAGCAATGAAGTGTCCCACTTACATCCCAAAACCTGTCGAAACTGGGATGTAGCTACACCTGCGACTGGAGTGGACTCTGAAATCTCAGGCTGAACGCTAGCAGCGCCAGCGCTCAAGATCGAAGTAAGTGTCCTGAATCCAATGCTCTGGAGCTCTTCGTCCCGTACCCTTGCCTATTGGGTTCATGTGCCCTTCACAAACTACGATACGCCCTTCCTGCTGTTGCTCTATATTATCAAGCCATCAAGTGCTACTACGATGGTTTACAACCCCAAGTCTGCTGCTATGCGGGACCCTCCAAGCATGCCGAGTATGCCTTCCCCAACTCACCATAAATCTGCATAACCCCCCGAACCTCCAGTCCTAAAGTCCTAAAGCCAACACCACCTAGACCCTAAAACCGCAAGCTCAACCCCCAAATCCAACCTTGTGGGCCGTGCACTTCGCTGCCGCTCCGATGAGTCCTTTCGAAACAATAACAATCGTGCGCGGCTTCTCGTCTGCTTCAGTCTGCTTCGCGTCTGCTCCTTCACCAAACCGTTGAAGTGTTCTTAGTGCAGCTTCCAGCTTTTTTCTTTTGGCTCTACTTTCTCGAATGTCAAAGGCAGGTTAGTCACACACAGTCTTTGGTTGCGGCAGTTGTCGATGCACATGTTGTTGCTTTGCTTTGGTTTGGTTCTCTCCTCTCCGGCATGTTGCCCAAACCTTGTTCGATTTAAACTTCGAAACTTGTCTGCTTGATTCGAGTCCCGTGCGTGCCGAGAAGAGCTGCGGCCTCGAAACGATTGCTGCGATTCAAAAACCTGCTGCGGGCAAGCTGGAACCTTATTAGCAGGATTCGCCCCGAACCAAACCTGCTCACCGACATATTATGCCTTATTACTGATGCCTTGCGCAATGCACATAGTCCTGTTTCCGTCCGTATTTTGTGCTGGTCACATCAACAGTATCGGTTTCGATGATGGCTCGTCAGTGTCGTGTTGATACGGTTACGGCCGTCACACTACCATCGCCGCTTGTATCGTATGTATCAACACATATACCCACATGGCACAAAATACTGATGAAGATAGCGAAGCGGTGTGAGCACCATCACAAGCATTGGTATGATGATCATCGAAATCAGTACTCCAAGACATCCTCTGCATGGACATGCAAACCAGACATCAGTTATTTAATTTGACGTAGGCAGCCTGAAGCAGCACATCGCGCCTCCGCAAAGCCCGAAGAAACCGTGGGGAGGGGTGGCACTGAGCTGGGCTTGGTGGCCTTCTGCCTGACATGGATGGAGTCTCAAGCTGCGACGCTCGAGATTCACAGGTCAAGATCTTGGGCTGTAAAAACCCTACAAACGAAAAGTTACACCTCAAAAAAACACTCGTGCAGTCACTGCAAGCCGGATTACAAGGAACTCGTCTCAAGGCTGAACTCCGGGGCCCGCCCCGGACAACCCGATTTGGGAAGTGGAAGGCTGCAAATGTTGGGCTCAACTCGAGCAAAGGGGTCGGGACATTTGCACACAGGTCTCTCCACTGCGTGCCTTGGCTCGGGACTAGTCATGGCAGCCTCTCCGCAAGCGAGGGACAGAGAGAGAGAGAGAGAGACAGAGAGAGAGACAGAGACAGAGAGAGAGACACACAGACACACACACACACACAAAGCCACCTACTGAAACAGCATACACCGTGACGGTGGCCCACGGGCTGTTCCACAAGAGGCTGTGGCACATGGTTGCACAAGCACAGTGCTTTATGGGGCGACCGGACCCACGACCGTACTTTCAACGAAACATCAGCCAGCCTTGTCGATCGGAGGCAGGAGAAAGTCTCCGGGACCGTGTCCACGACCCATCCTGCGCGATTTTTGCAAAAAATCACTCATGTAGCACATCCGGGCGACCAAGACGTTGCTTTTGTTCCTGAGTGTGGCCGATTTGCCCCATGGGAGGCCTGAATCAGATCCGAAGTGATTGGTGCTAGTCGCGAGTGCTTCTTTGGTTCCTACACGGCTTTGATAAACGCAGCGAGCGAAGCAACCCATTCTGTCGAACAGGGCCTCACCGATATACTGGGTGCCCCCCGCCATGTGTTCATGAACAGGCCCCTGTGACACCTGAAGGTTCTAACTCCAACCCCTCCTGATCATCTATATAAGTGATGGGGATTGGACATGGGCATGTCTTCGTGGAGTTGCTAAGGTCTTTCATGCGGCCTCTCGATGCCACGCTGATATCCGAGGTGACCGTGAAGGCTGGGGCCCACAAGGCACACAAGGAAAGCCACCGGACTGGGCATTAATGGAATGGCCACAAGGCTTATGTATGGAGTCACTATAGGACCCCCGCTCATGTATTCATGGAATGGCCACAAGGCTTATGTATGGAGTCACTATAGGACCCCTGCTCATGTATTCATGGAATGGCCATAAGGCTTATGTATGGAGTCACTATAGGACCCCCGCTCATGTCATGATTCATGGAATGGCCACAAGGCTTCTGTATGGAGTCACTATAGGACCCCTGCTCATGTATTCATGGAATGGCCACAAGGCTTATGTATGGAGTCACTATAGGACCCCCGCTCATGTATTCATGGAATTGCCACAAGGCTTATGTATGGAGTCACTATAGGACCCCTGCTCATGTATTCATGGAATGGCCACAAGGCTTACGTATGGAGTCACTATAGGACCCCCGCTCATGTCATGATTCATGGAATGGCCACAAGGTTTCTGTATGGAGTCACTATAGGACCCCCGCTCATGTACTCATGGAATGGCCACAAGGCTTATGTATGGAGACACTATAGGACCCCCGCTCATGTATTCATGGAATGGCCACTGTCTGGAGTCACTATAGGACCCCCGCTCATGTATTCATGGAATGGCCACAAGGCTTATGTATGGAGTCACTATAGGACCCCCGCTCATGTATTCATGGAATGGCCACAAGGCTTATGTATGGAGTCACGATAGGACCCCCGCTCATGTATTCATGGAATGGCCACAAGGCTTATGTATGGAGTCACAAAAAGAACCCCCGCTCATGTATTCATGGAATGGCCACAAGGCTTATGTATGGAGCACTATAGGACCCTCGCTCATGTATTCATGGAATGGCCACAAGGCTTATGCATGGAGTCACTATAGGACTCCCGCTCATGTATTCATGGAATGGCCACAAGGCTTATGTATGGAGCCACTATAGGACCCCCGCTCATGTATTCATGGAATGGCCACAAGGCCTATGTATGGAGTCACTATAGGACCCCCGCTCATGTATTCATGGAATGCCCACAAGGCTTATGTATGGAGTCACTATAGGACCCCCGCTCATGTATTCATGGAATGGCCACAAGGCTTATGTATGGAGTCACTATAGGACCCCCGCTCATGTATTCATGGAATGGCCACAAGGCTTATGTATGGAGTCACTATAGGACCCCCGCTCATGTATTCATGGAATGGCCACAAGGCTTATGTATGGAGTCACTATAGGACCCCCGCTCATGTATTCATGGAATGGCCACAAGGCTTATGTATGGAGTCACTATAGGACCCCCGCTCATGTATTCATGGAATGGCCACAAGGCTTATGTATGGAGTCACTATAGGACCCCCGCTCATGTATTCATGGAATGGCCACAAGGCTTATGTATGGAGTCACTATAGGACCCCCGCTCATGTATTCATGGAATGGCCACAAGGCTTATGTATGGAGTCACTATAGGACCCCCGCTCATGTATTCATGGGAACCCTGCTTCATGATTCATGGAATGGCACAAGCTTATGTATGGCCTCACTATAGGACCCCCGCTCAGGTAATTCATGGGGAATGGCCAACCGGCTTATGTATGGAGTCAATATAGGGACCCAAGATTAATGTATTCATGGAATGCCACAAGGCTTTATGTATGGAGTTCACTATTAGGACCACCGCTCATGTATCATGGGAATGCCCACAAGGCTTATGTATGGAGTCCACTATAGGACCCCCGCGAAGATTCCATGGAATGGCCACAAGGCTTATGTTGGAGGTCACTATAGGACCCCCGCCATGTATCCATGGATGGCAACCAAGGCTTAGGTATGGAGGAACTCTAGGTGGACCCCGCTCAGTATTCATGGAATGGCCACAAGGCTTATGTATGGAGTCACTCTAGGACCCCCGCTCATGTATTCATGGAATGGCCACAAGGCTTATGTATGGAGTCACTAGGACCCCCCCCTCATGTATTCATGGAATGGCCACAAGGCTTATGTATGGAGTCACTATAGGACCCCACCTGCTCATGTATTCATGGAATGGCCACAAGGCTTATGTATGGAGTCACTATAGGACCCCCGCTCATGTATTCATGGAATGGCCACAAGGCTTATGTATGGAGTCACTAGGACCCCCCGCTCATGTATTCATGGAATGGCCACAAGGCTTATGTATGGAGTCACTATAGGACCCCCGCTCATGTATTCATGGAATGGCCACAAGGCTTATGTATGGAATCACTATAGGACCCCCGCTCATGTATTCATGGAATGGCCACAAGGCTTATGTATGGAGTCACTAAGACCCCCCCTTAAGGTTAATGGAATGGCCACAAGGCTTATGTATGGAGTCACTATAGGACCCCCGCTCATGTATTATAGGACCCCCGCTCATGTATTCATGGAATGGCCACAAGGCTTATGTATGGAGTCACTATAGGACCCCCGCTCATGTATTCATGGAATGGCCACAAGGCTTATGTATGGAGTCACTATAGGACCCCCGCTCATGTATTCATGGAATGGCCACAAGGCTTATGTATGGAGTCATAATAGGACCCCCGCTCATGTATTCATGGAATGGCCACAAGGCTTATGTATGGAGTCACTATAGGACCCCCGCTCGTGTATTCATGGAATGGCCACAAGGCTTATGTATGGAGTCACTATAGGACCCCCGCTCATGTATTCATGGAATGGCCACGAGGCTTATGTATGGAGTCACGATAGGACCCCCGCTCATGTATTCATGGAATGGCCACAAGGCTTATGTATGGAGTCACTATAGGACCACCGCTCATGTATTCATGGAATGGCCACAAGGCCTATGTATGGAGTCACTATAGGACCCCCGCTCATGTATTCATGGGATGGCCACAAGGCTTATGTATGGAGTCACTAGGACCCCCCGCTCATGTATTCATGGAATGGCCACAAGGCTTATGTATGGAGTCACTATGGGACCCCCGCTCATGTATTCATGGAATGGCCACAAGGCTTATGTATGGAGTCACTATAGGACCCCCGCTCATGTATTCATGGAATGGCCACAAGGCTTATGTATGGAGTCACTATAGGACCCCCGCCCATGTATTCATGGAATGGCCACAAGGCTTATGTATGGAGTCACTCTAGGACCCCCGCTCATGTATTCATGGAATGGCCACAACGCTTATGTATGGAGTTCACTATAGGGACCCCCGCTCATGTTTATTGCATGGAATGGCCACAAAGGCTATGTTGGAGTCATATCGGACCCCCGCTCATGCATTCATGGGAATGGCCACAAGGCTAGGTATGGAGGGCACTATAGGACCCCGTGTCAGATTTCCTGGAATGGCCACAAGGCTATGTATGGAGTCAACTACAGGACCCCCGGTGTGTGTTTTATTCATGAATGGCCAAAAGGCTTATGTATGGAGTCACTATAGGAACCCCGCTCATTGTATTCATGGAATGGCCAAAAGGCTTATGCTATGGATTCACTATAGGAACCGGGCCCCGTCTTCTGTTATTCAGGGGAATGGCACCAAGGCTTATGTATGGAGTCATAGGACCCCCCGCTCATGTAATTCATGGAATGGCCACAAGGCTGATGTATGGAGTCACTAAAGACCCCCTGACTCATGTGATTTCTGGAATGGCCAACAAGGTTATTATGAGTCACTCGGATCATTTCCCCAACGCTATTGTAGTCTATCGTGATCGGCCACCAAGGCTTATGTATGGGAGTCCAACTCTAGACCCCCGCCTCATGTATGCATGGAATGGCCACAAGGCTGGATGTATGGGGTCACTGGACCCCACCCTCATGTATTCATGGGAATGGCAACAAGGCTTACACGACTATGTGAGTCACTATAGGACCCCACTGCGGCATGTATTCATTGGAGGCACAAGGATTAATGTATGGAGTCACTATAGGACCCCCGCTCATGTATTCATGGAATGGCCACAAGGCTTATGTATGGAGTCACTAGGACCCCCCGCTCATGTATTCATGGAATGGCCACAAGGCTTATGTATGGAGTCACTATAGGACCCCCGCTCATGTATTCATGGAATAGCCACAAGGCTTATGTATGGAGTCACTATAGGACCCCCGCCCATGTATTCACGGAATGGCCACAAGGCTTATGCATGGAGTCACTATAGGACCCGCTCATGTATTCATGGAATGGCCACAAGGCTTATGTATGGAGTCACTAAGACTCCCCCCCTCATGTATTCATGGAATGGCCACAAGGCTTATGTATGGAGTCACCATAGGACCCCCGCTCATGTATTCATGGAATGGCCACAAGGCTTATGTATGGAGTCACTAGGACCCCCGCTCGTGTATTCCTGGAATGGCCACAAGGCTTATGTATGGAGTCACTGGGACCCCCACCCTCATGTATTCATGGAATGGCCTCAAGGCTTACGTATGGAGTCACGAGGACCCCCCCCTCATGTATTCATGGAATGGCCACAAGGCTTATGTTTGGAGTCACTAAGGACCCCGTTCATATATTCATGGAATGGCCACAAGGTTTATGTATGGAGTCACTAAGACCCCCCCTCATGTATTCATGGAATGGCCACACGGCTTATGTATGGAGTCACTAGGACCCCCGCCAAATGTATTCATGGAATGGCCACGAGGCTCATGTATGGAGTCACTAGGACCCCCCTCATTTATTCCTGGAATGGCCACAAGGCTTATGTATGGAGTTACTATAGGACCCCCGCTCATGCATTCATGGAATGGCCACAAGGCTTAGGTATGGAGTCACTAGGACCCCCCCCTCATGTATTCATGGAATGGCCACAAGGCTTATGTATGGAGTCACTATAGGACCCCCCCTCATGTATTCATGGAATGGCCACAAGGCTTATGTATGGAGTCACTAGGACCCCCCGCTCATGTATTCATGGAATGGCCACAAGGCTTATGTATGGAGTCACTATAGGACCCCCCTCATGTATTCATGGAATGGCCACAAGGCTTATGGCTGGAGTCACTATAGGACCCCCGCTCATGTATTCATGGAATGGCCACAAGGCTTATGTATGGAGTCACTATAGGACCCCCGCTCATGTATTCACGGAATGGCCACAAGTCTTATGTATGGAGTCACTATAGGACCCGCTCATGTATTCATGGAATGGCCACAAGGCTTATGTATGGAGTCACTAGGACCCCCCCTCATGTATTCATGGAATGGCCACAAGGCTTATGTATGGAGTCACTAGGAGCCCCCCCATGTATTCATGGAATGGCCACAAGGCTTATGTATGAAGTCGCTAGGACCCCCCCCCTCCTCATGTATTCATGGAATGGCCACAAGGCTTATGTATGGAGTCACTAGGACCCCCCCCCCTCATGTATTCATGGAATGGCCTTGTATGTATGGAGTCACTAGGAATCCCTTTTTCATGTATTCATGGAATGGCCACAAGGCTTATGTATGGAGTCACTAGGACCCCCCCTCATGTATTCATGGAATGGCCACAAGGCTTGTGTATGGAGTCACTAGGAGCCCCCCCATGTATTCATGGAATGGCCACAAGGCTTATGTATGGAGTCACTAGGACCCCCCCCCTCGTGTATTCTTGGAATGGCCACAAGGCTTCCGTATGGAGCCACTAAAACCCCTCTCGTGTCTTCATGGCTTGTACATGGAATGGCCGCTGCACCCGTCATGTATTCGTGGAATGGCCACAGGGCTCTGATGTGTTCAATTGCCGGCATGACATGGTCACTGGGCCAGTTCGTGTTCAGGGCAGCTCAGCGCAACTTCTCAAGCGGCAGACTTCGCGCTCATTGTCGACTTACGCACTCTCATATCGCTGATGCCCCTTCCAAACTATCAGAGTCTATCATTGGGCAACTTCACAAACCTGCCCAGGCTTCATGGCAACGTGTCTGCATGCATGCATTAATGGATGCATGTATGTAAGTATGTATGTCTGCATGTAATCGGATGTATGCATGTGTGTATGGCCGTACGTACGTCTTGCTGTGTCCCCTTGGAACCCTTTGTAAACAGTACAGCGCTCGACATCGTTACCATTTAGATTCCTCCAACTTCACCGCCATGCAATGAGAACCACGTGGCCCTTCTACTTCGATTCGCGACTAGAAGACTGGCAGTGGAAAAGTGGTATCTGAACAAACCTACGATGTCTCGTGGGACCCGTAGGTCCTTGCCACAGCACTCACGCCGACGGCCAGGCAACAGTGTGGGCTGGAGAATTGCGAGAAGCCGAGCGGCCTAGATGTAGGTCTGTCGCCGCCAATCATTGATTACCGCATAATTATAATTCCACAGTCTCGGTAAGTAAGAAAGCCTAAATCAGCAACGTGCTCATCGAGCCAGCTTCAGCTTCCGATGAGGTAACATGCTGTCGGCGAAACACAAGACTTTGGCAGTTCTCGCTGCGAAAACATCAACCACCTCGTTGATTTGCAATATGCTACCATGACAGCTATGCGCATATTGGCCCACGTTTTACAAAGACCCGGGAGGATATCTCTAGAGACACTGAGCCTTCGGCACCTGTATGAAGACGTTCAGGACGGCCAAGTTTTGCGCTGCTGCCTTTTTCTGCAACTTTTCTTTCACTTCTCGTCTCTTTGGAAAGCAATGCACCACGAATTCGTTGCTCGTGCAGGATGCTGGGATCACACACCTGCGACTCAGGAATACTGGATGGGCTCTGCACGCAACATGGTGCGCTGACGTGGCAGGCATGGCACATCAGAGGAGAGAAAGAGACCCTGAACGGTTCAATGCTGCGCATGCTTGGCAATCGTGGCATTTTGCTGGCGAGGCGCATCGCGGCGTCTGGCATGCGGCAAGGCTCTGTAGCAGACGGGGGTGGCTTTGGCAACGTGTTCTGAGAAACACTTTGTTTTGGTATGCAGTGAACAATCAAGAATACCACCCTCTCGCTCAGGCGTGCATGATGTGAACAATTTCGGACAGGAGCAGCTCGGAATACTTGACCCAACGCTCCTTCTGTGATCGATTTTGGGTCTCTGAGTCTGCTCCTGGAATTCCATCGAGGCTTGGCTGCTTGGCAGCCGAGCAAATTCAGGTGGCAGGCAGCTTTTGCTCCTATCGGGCCCTCCGGCTCCGGCTCCTCACTTCAGCGGTTGAGGACGCTCGCATAGGGCATAGGGGCCGCAACTGGAAGCCACTGTACTGGCCTCTACGAACTTCGGCATGCCCAATTTCGCTCTTTGCAGTCGTTGCAGAGCTTTTTGCGACTGGCACCCTGCACAAGTGCTTCCAGGCTACAATCAATGTCGGTCTGCTGTCTCATTGCCACATCGAACTGGTTCACCAAGATCTACTTGGATTAGGATTAGAACTGTGCGAGGCTTTCTTGGAAAGAGAAGGGCTTCAGGTCGGTCGGCCCCAAGCGGCTTCTGGCCTGGCCAGTGTGAGTGCTTTTGTCCGGCTGGTTGCCTTCTCCATGAGGTCAAAACTATGCCTAATCTTATCTTCGCATTGTCGGCACCATTGCTGTCTCTACATGTATCATACTCAGCCTGAAAAGTCTGCTGTTGTTCTTCCAGCTCCTGGTAAGCAAGAGCTAATGGCGAAAGCACGGTAGCAACGTAGCAACTGCTGAACGCGACGACATACATAACTGGATCAGAGTGTGGCACTTTATGTGTGTAGCGGGCCTGCTGAATGCATCGAAGCTGATCTCTGATGTATCCTCGGTACACCCACCCTGCTTCCCTACGAATCAGAGGTCTCTTGGCCAAATACTAGCCTGCTACGGCAATGTCTGCCGACATGAGCTGACGGCAATATATACCTGCACCATATAGTAATAGGTTGTACGATTTGGCTGAAGCGGTTTGAGACAAGTCCAAAGCCTCACGACTGCATCATAGCTGCAGCACTTTGCAGGCTTGAAGTCTATGAGCATCTAGGGGAGCGCCGCTTGCTTGATGTCCACGGATATTGGGGGAAAAGGCAGCCCTGCACACGTGGTGGCGGTTCGAGCGGCCATCCATCTCGAGGGACGAACGCCAACTCCGCTGAAGCTGCTGGTGGATGCTGCGGCGATTGAAGCCTCGTAATCGGCGAAGGGGTGATGTGAGAACAAAGTGGAAAGCCAACGACGACAGAGCATCCCAAGACGGCGGAATGCAAAGGACAGACGCAGTGCACTTCGGGGAGGGCAGGCGCGTCACTTCAAGCCCCTGTCCCGAAGAGCTGGGTGCCTGAAGTCGATGAGCGGATCCTTTTAGAGACCTGTTCAGGCACATACAAACGGCTGTGACTCAACAACCAACACGTCGAAGGCAAACCGACTAACCGTTCTAGTGTCTGGACGTGTGTCTCCAACATTCCCCAACCAGCAGAACCTGTATCTGACACGCAACCCTGAGGCCTGTAGAGATCTTGATGCAGGGCCCGCGGGTCGCAAAGCCTTCCCGAATGCCAGCTGAACGAGGACTGGTCAGTACCAGCAAACATCAGCAATCCGGCAGTCAACACGCACAGAGGATTTGGAGAACTCTTGGAGACTTGCAAGACTCGCAGGCTCGGAATGGCGAGACACACATGCACTTGCACGGCATGTGCAAAGCCCCGCAGCCTCACTGACCCGGCTTCGCTGGTCTAGGAGGTCGCTGAGGGATCGAAGCCGCTCCATCTCGCTGCTAATCCTTGGAAATAAGGATAGAAAACCTCGGGGTGGGGCCCGAGAAACAAAGGAGAGGCGCCAGAGGGTAGGAACCGAACGAGCAGCGAGGCGCAGGCGCCGCAGCAGCGGTGCGTGTCGCAGCAACAATGCCACAGCACCACGACTACTTCTCAGATTGCTGCTGCTGCTGCTGCTGCTGCTGCTGCTGCTGCTGCTGGCACTACATACTCCTACTCCTCCCACTACAGCCACTGCTGTTTCTGCCACCACTACCAATACTACGACTACTACTAATCATAATAATACTACTAATCCTACTAATGCTACTTACTAGTGCTACTACTACGACGACGACGAAATCTCGTACTACTCACTGTAATACTGTTGCAAATCTCACTGCAAGTATTGCAGCGACAACCACTGCCTAGTGACTGGTGCTGAGCAGGACAAGGAGCAGGAGCTTTCCGGACTGAACCGCCTTACCACCTCAGCGAGCTCTTGAAGCTTCTGGTGGCTTAGACTTAGACGGAAGATTCGTCAGCCGTAGTTTTCAGCCAATGCTAGCAGTATTAGAGAGCTTCGTACTAGTCGTCTTCGTGTCGTCTGGTGCAGTCGTCCTCCATAAGTCGTAGCTTTAGAGGGCAGTGCATGCAGCGCTATATCTGTGACAGCTCCATGCTGTTTTCTTTCTGTCATTGGGTTCGGGTCGCAGCTGATATGCGAACGGCATCATGTTTCGTTTGGGGAGGCCGGCTCCTCTTGGCACCGTGGTTTTTGCTCTTACTGAAACCAAATCAAGCGAGCCTATGAAAGACTCCACGCAGCACGAGCGACGCGGTCGTGAAATGCACCTAGACGAAGGTAGCAGCAAGCACGGAGACAGCCGCAGGAGCAAAATTACAGTGGAGCGCCAGCGGAAGCAGCAGGACAGGAAATGTAGGGCTGCTAAGTGAATCAAGATGTTCTGAAGTGTTCAGACAGACCTGTCAATTCTCCTAAACCAAGGTGCTCTTGAGGCCAAAGTTTGCCAGCGCATCGAGCTCATTGGCCTGGGCCTCAATGCTTGTCCGGGACTTGCACGTTCGTAGCTTCACACCAGCCATCTTTAATGGTAAGGCGGTGCTTGCTCCTCTGTGGCTTTTGATTGATGCTAAACCACAAAGCAGTATACGTGGGCAGAAAATGTTGTTGCTTTCCTGTGGGAGTGCGGGTGATGTTTCGTCGATGCTCTTTTGCTCCTGGATACAGTACATCATGAAAGCAAAAATTACTCCTCT
>CAJNDT010006030.1:377500-397500 GCA_905221615.1 Symbiodinium sp. CCMP2592 | reverse complement strand
AATCGGCACTGAATGCCCGAAGCCACGAAATCTTGAGGCCAAACCCAGAAGACGCACCCACCCAAATCGTGTGCTCGCCACAGTCCCGTGCGAAGCGGCCCGGCCAAGCCTTCTGTGCTTTGCCCGCGCCTACCCACGCGTGGCTGTGCCACTTTTGGCCGGCTGGCCAAGCAGCGGCGTGTGAAACACAGGCAGAGCCACGCCCAAAATTTCGGAGCGGAGCGATCCCGTGATAATCGGCGATTCCGTGTGGCTGTGTTCGACCCATCCTAAGCCCTCCCTGACCACGTTCCGTGGGCGGAGCGCACTCCGAAATCGGAGTTGAATCCAAGCACGATGGACTCGCAAAAGGGGCGGCTGTCAGAAGCCTCTGGGACGCACCCTCCCCGAAGGGCCTCAAAATCCGGAAAAACTGGTGGTCCGTGTATTTTAGCCAAAACGATACCGGGTTCCATGTGGCTGTGTTCCACCCATCCTAGACCCTCCCCGACCACGCTCCGTGGCTGGCTGGCACCGATTTGACAGAGAAGCCGCGGATAACCCAAGTCGTGCTCAAAACCTAGGCGGAGCGCACTCCAAAAGCGGGGTTGCACCCAAGCGTGATGGACTCGCAAAGCGGCGGCTGCAAGCAATCTTGTGCGGCTGTGCCGCTTTTGGCCGGCTGGCCCAACAGCTGTGTGAAACACAGGCAGGCAACGCCCAAATGTCAAGGCCAAAGCGGTTCCGTGATGCCCGGCGATTCCGTGTAGCCATGTTCGACCGTCGGCACGAACACATACATGCTCGTGTGATCCCGTTTATCCTACTTCAGCATCGTCATGTTGACACTGGCATCTGCAACTTTGTTATGCTTTGTGCAAAATTTTGTGTCAACCGAGCCAAACTTGTCTCGGCGCCTGCTGTCAGTACGAATACATACGTGCCCGTGTGAACCCGTTCATGCTACTGCACCTTCGCCACGACGATGCTGCCCTCCCACTTCGTTCCTCTCCAGCCGGGCTTTGTGTCAAATTTGACAAAAAAACAAGCGAACCTTGTCTTAGCGTCTGCTGTCTACACCAAATACAACGTTCTCCTATTATCTTGCTCAACCCACTTCAAGGTTGCGATGACGATGCTGCTATCTGCACTT
The DNA here is from genome assembly GCA_905221615.1 of Symbiodinium sp. CCMP2592. NCBI lineage: Eukaryota > Dinophyceae > Suessiales > Symbiodiniaceae > Symbiodinium > Symbiodinium sp. CCMP2592. The sequence continues at coordinate 396,368 of CAJNDT010006030.1, read as the reverse complement.
TTTTTTGCATGGGGCCAATTTCGTGGCCGCCCCCCCCTCTTCCCCCTTTCCAATTATGCTATGGCTAAAATTTTGTACCAACCAAGCTAAACTTATCACCGCGTCTGCTGTCAGTACGAACACATATACATGCTCGTCGATCCCGCTTATCCTACTTCAGCATCGTGACGACGATAATGGAAACTGCAACTTTGGCACGCCACCAATTTCGTGGCCGCCCCTCCTTTTGTTCTCTGAGCCAATTTCGTGGCCGCCCCCCCCCCTCTCTTCCTCCTTTCCCATTATGCAAAAGCTAAAATTTTGTACCAACCAAGCTAAACTTATCACCGCGTCTGCTGTCAGTACGAACACATATACATGCTCGTCGATCCCGCTTATCCTACTTCAGCATCGTGACGACGATAATGGAAACTGCAACTTTGGCACGCCACCAATTTCGTGGCCGCCCCTCCTTTTGTTCTCTGAGCCAATTTCGTGGCCGCCCCCCCCCCCTCTCTTCCTCCTTTCCCATTATGCAAAAGCTAAAATTTTGTACCAACCAAGCTAAACTTATCACAGCGTCTGCTATCAGTACGAACACATATACATGCTCGTCGATCCCGCTTATCCTACTTCAGCATCGCGACGACGATACTGGTAACTTCAACTTTGCACCAATTTCGTGGCCACCCCCACCGCCCTTTTGTTCTCTCCCGCCAAGCTTTGTGTGAATTGCACTTCGGCAAGCCCCCCCCCTCCTTTCTTTTTGTTCCGCCCCCGCCTTCCTGTGTGTCAAACCTAGGCGGAGCGCACTCCAATTCGAGCAGATGTCACGTGCATCAATTAAAAAAAAAAAGGCGCCATCCGAGTGCAACCGTTCTCCAGCGAGCAGCAATCAGACACATGACCAAGTACAACCAGCAACCCCATACCGTGACTATCACAACACCATAGAAACCAACCGCAACAGTATCCGGAAGAGCCAAGGTCAACACCGCAAACGGCACAACCACCGCACTCCAGGCAGCCGCGAGTGCAAACAACACGGACATCGTTGAACTCCTTTTCGAAGCCCATGCGGACATTAACCGCAAGGGCAACGATCGTGCGCTCTGGCATGCGGCAGCCCAGAACGCAAAGGAAGCCGCGCGCATCCTGTTCCAACACGGAGCAAACCCCAACGCAACAGACCCGCACGGAAACACAGCCTTGCTCGAGGCCGTCACTGGCGGCCACCACGCCCTCACGCAATTAGTGCTACAGGCAAGGGCCGACCCGAATCAATGCAATCACCAAAACCGCACGCCCTTCAACGTCGCTTGCCACAATAACGACGAAAGAATGGCAACCACGCTTCTGGTCGCACGTTCGGACGTGCACACCCGCCAGAACCGCAACCCCTGCTACGACTACGAAACGACCGCTCTGTGCCAAGCCGCGAGCGCCAACTGCATCTCCGGCCTTAGACTCTTACTCGACTCATCAACCCACATAGAGATCCAGTTAGATGCCACAGCCCTTTGGTATGCAGCTTGGCACGGAAAAACCGAAGCCGTAGACTTCCTGCTCAGACGGAGAGCTGACACCGAGAAATACGCTTTACATCTCCGCAGCGGCTTTCCAGGGTCACAACTCGATCCTCGACAAGCTCCTTGTGAACCTCTCGGAACACCAACCAGAAGTAGCTCTACGACTCCTGCGAGAACCGTTGCAACTTGCGATGTGGAGCAGCAACCCCAACACCGTCAAACTCCTGTTCGATGCGAAGGCCAATACAAGCGACATCAAAAACAGCGCCTCTCTCGAGAGAATCAACCACCCAGACAGACTCCGTCTCTACCAGTACCTCCAAGACCACCGAAAACAGGTGTGGGCTACAACTGCCTGCAAACAGGAAGCCCTCTGAGCAGCACAGCAACCAAGAGCCGCTCTGCCAAAGAAACCTCCCGAAAACTGGCTTCCGGACCCTGACGGCCCATCGCAGCACCTAAAGCAGCAAAACAAAACCAGCAACTCACAGAAAGAACTGGAAACACCCATGGCCCAAGCGTGCAAGGCATCATTTCGCGTACACTTGAACTCAAGCTGCTACCATATATCGAGGACGATTGAAGTATGTAACGCCAACGCCCACCTGGTTTTGGGACATCTTAATATCGTGGACTGTTCACATTTGAAGACAGCAGATGGTATGTATGCCAATGTTCGATTTTGCAGATGTCAAGAACACCGTTCGCACGTATCGCCAACGTCCACGTTGGTTGTCGGCATCGTCGTATATTAGACGTACCTTGCATATTTCACAGACACTGCGAGCATGTAATGCCAGTATCCCTCTATGTTCTTCGGCATCTTCGAATTGTAGACTTTGCGTATTTCGAGGACACCGTAAGTATGTAACGCCAAGGTCCACTCGAGCTACTACGGGGCTTGGTGTGTGTGTGTGTGTGGCTTCCACACTCTGGCGCAATGAAAGCAATAATGAGAGAAGTTTGAAACATATGACTAATCAGTACTAATGGCCCCCGCATGGTCGCTGCAGCCGATAGCTGTGAGATGCCATAGGTTCGTACGTGATGAGCCCGTCGCTGCTGACAATCGTCCGGTGATGGAAGTTCCGAGGCCTAGCAAGAAACACGAGAGATGCATGGGGACATGCGAGAGCAAGCCCAGGCCAAGGACACGACCACCGAAGCTTCTAAACCGCCCTGATGATCCAGCCAATCGAACAAGCAACCAAGTCTGCTGCCACAGCCGACGAGTTGAGAAAGCCCAAGGCTCCTGCAACTTGGGTCGCCGGTGGCGCGGCCTTAGCTTGATGCAGCAACTCGGAGCAAAGGCAAAGAAACAGCACCTGCACCCACCGCAAGAGTCACCGATCCGAGGCAGCAGCAAGTTCGGTCGCCACTACATGTTGGCAAGTGACAGAGGACAGAATAACAACCGCGCCACAGCCACAGAGCAAAGCCCAGAACAAGGACATCGGCAGTCTCCAGAAGACGAAACCTGCCACGTACAGTTAGCCTCTCTCTCTCTCTCTCTCCGACACGCACTCTCCCACTCTCTCTCTCAGTGTGTCTGCGGCTCCGGCGCAGCTCGAGGTCATCTTTGCCGTTGCAGCCTGAGCAACATAGTGCTACGAAGCCGGAGAATCAAATCACTGCTAGCCCGGATGCCAATCAGAATGCAGCTGTCTGACAAATCTCTCGGCAAATCCAGCACAGTGCAAGCCGTTTTTCAGGATCCCGAGGCCGTGTGGAAGCGCAAAGCCCAGTGCACAGCTGCTTTCAGCCCTGGATCGGAGTCTAGAGCAAAGTGACTCAAAGTGGATGCCGTGCTCTGTGTCTGCGGAGACTGCACTGTAAACTATGTTGTATTTTTTGTGTACACGCCGAGTGACATGACATGTAGACCGTAGAAAGACTGAGACACCCTGAGCACCATTGGCATTCCAGAGCGGCAGAACTCAGCACCACCTATGCCTTGGGTGGACAAGAGTGATGAAGTTTAGATGCTGACTCGACATGCTGCTGAGAGCCCCTCCCATCCAATCAGGCAAGATACTCAGTCGCTCGGCAGCCGGAGCCCTAAATTGAGTCGAGAAGCTTCTCAGCAATCATCAAGAAAACCTTCAGGCTTGCTGGGTTTGGAGCCAAAAAGATATTGTTGTTGCTAAGTTAAGCCGCGCAGCTGAGAATCGGAGACTAAGATGCAACATGTCCTTGGAAGACTTCAGAAATCATCGAGGCTTCAATCGTGGCCAGCTGTGTTCAGTATGTTCACCCGAAATGATTCCGAGACCAAGCATCCGCATCCACGGTGGCGCGACGTCGGTGGATCCGCACCACTTTCCTATGTGCAGTCTGCTATGTAAAGAAAGTCAGATGAGCATGGGTTGTGATTGAGATTAGTGCTCATGTTTGTGCGCTGAATCAAGCTTGATGTTTGAGAAGGCATCTACATCCCCTTGAACCTGCAGACTGAAGTCGGGGGACCGAATGATAATGCTTTAATCTGGTCCAGAGGCTGCATCACGTATCGCCGTCAGGCGTGGCCACCTCTGTAGGTTCCATGGGACGGTCCTAAGTACAGGAGAATGGAGGCTTTTTCGAACTGTTCAGTAGCAAAGAACAGAGTTTTGAGTTTAACCAAAGTCGCGTGATCGTCCGAGTCAGTCGGGCTCCGCCGCTTCATCCCGGCTTTCATGTTCGGTCTGCGTGCCATAGCAGAAGTTTTGTCAGAGTCGACAGCTGAAGCCACCTGTGTTGGAACCTTGGATGTTGCATTAGTAGCTGAGTAGCGAAGACTTGAACTCTAAGCTTCGCCAAAGTCGCGCGGTTGTTCGGCGACACTGGTGACGTAGGCGCCGTGCCGTAGTCACGGATGGACAAGCATCGCGGTGAGCTCCTCTTGAAAGCAGAGCCGATCGTGAGGTTTGGGTTGCCAGACTGACTTCAGCACCCCGCCTTCGTCTCTGTCTGGTGATGATAGGCCAGCATCTCCTCTTTGATCAGCAATTCATTCTCCAGCAAATCCGGGGTTGCACATCGTCGCTCCAGCTCGCGACGAAGGCTGGTCTTGAGAACCTCCTCGCAGCTGTGTGAAAAGATCAATCCAACCTTGCTTCTGAGACGCAAAGATACGCATGTTTCGCCCGACGATAATGAAAAAGATGCCAGATGCAACACAACCCACCTCCTCGAAGCACAATGTCTCCAGCTCCGCCACCAATCTGTCCTCAGTTACATTGCGACCACAAGCCCTACTTTGGGTCGCATTAGAAGCCCCACCTGGCGCGGGCGCGGGCGCGGGCGCGGGCGCGTGCGCGTGCGCGTGCGCGTGCGCGTGCGCGGGCGCGCGTGGGTGTGTGTGTGTGTGTGTGTGTGTGTGTGTGTGTGTGTGTGTGTGTGTGTGTTGTGTGTGTGTGTGTGTGTGTGTGTGTGTGCGTGCGTGCGTGCGTGCGTGCGCGTGCGTGCGTGCGTGCGTGCGTTGCGTGCGTGCGTGCGTGCGTGCGTGCGTGCGTGCGTGCGTGCGTGCGTGCGTGCGTGCGTGCGTGCGTGCGTGCGTGCGTGCGTGCGTGCGTGCGTGCGTGCGTGCGTGCGTGCGTGCGTGCGCGTGGTGGGTGGTGGGTGGGTTGGGTGGGTGGGTGGGTGGGGTGGGTGGGTGGGTGGGTGGGTGGGTGGGTGGGTGGGTGTGTGTGTGTGTGGGTGGGTGGGTGGGTGTGCGTGTGTGTGCGTGTGTGTGCGCGTGCGTGTGTGTGTGTGTGTGTGTGTGATGTGTGCATATAAACAGGCAGGTATGTGTTCGCGTACGGATGGATCTACGCACGTGTGCCTATAATATATGTTTGCGTTTGCGCGCAAAAAATATGCATGCATGGCGGCGCTTGTCTGGACTGCCTGGCTGTCTTTGCACACACATGTACATACACACATCTACATGTACAAACATACGAGTAAGGTGCGTCGGCATACTCACGCCTGGATTACAACACATGAATCGCTGACGCATGCACACACGTGCTTTGTATGTAGCATGCTTGTACGTGTGTGTATGAATAAGTGTAGGTGTATATACGTACATATGATATGTATATATGTATATATGTACATATGTATATATGTATATATGTATATATGTATATATGTATATATGTATATATGAATATATGAATATATGAATATATGAATATATGAATATATGTGTATATGTACATATGTACATATGTATATATGTATATATGTATATATGTATATATGTATATATGTATATATGTATATATGTATATATGTATATATGTATATATGTATCTATGTATATATGTATATATGTATATATGTATATATGTATATATGTATATATGTATATATGTATATATGTATATATGTATATATGTATGTATATATATATACAGATTTTTGCAAAGACAAAAACGCAAAAACATTGGACATTGTAACAAGAAGTATATGAGGTATTACAAACAACATAAAGCATACTACAGAGAGTGACAAATAATAAACACACACGACGCTTTTGCACACCGCACGCTTGAAAAATACAAGGAATATGATATACAACACGTAGAAAATTAAAAATGCATTCTACAGTCCTAACGTTTGAAAAACCCGAATACGTGATGTAAGGAAGAGATAATGTATATATTACATATGGTGACCACCCTGTTGGCCCAGATTTATGCATTTTTCAATTCAATTACTGATCTGTATAACCTGTATCTTCCTCATAAACTTTCCTCTAAACTTTGAAAGGAGACAATACCGAAACTGTAAGAATCAAGCCTGTGCAGCATGTGAACTACTGGAAAACCAGAACAAGCCAACACACGCATAAAAAACAAACAAAACAAAAACAGCAAAAACAAAAACAAAAGAAACACAAATCCGGACCCTATCCGAAACATAGGGCTGGATGCTTGTGCTACTTCGGCTTTTGGTTTTTTTAAAGTCAAACCACAAACCAAGAATCCGAACCTTATCGAAACAGAGGGATGGACTTGTTTGTGTGGTTTCCCCCTTTTTGTCTGTGTTTGGTGTGTTTAACTTCTTTTTTGTGTGTTTGCTATTTGCTTGTTTTGGTGTCGGTTGGGTTGCTGCTGCTCCGCGGTTGTGCTTCTGGTCTGCCAAGCGGCAATTGCTCCCACACAGCGAGAATGGATATCATGTGGTCTTCCTGTCTGGTTGCGATTCACGAGCAAATTGCAACTTGCATCTAGTTTGGTATTCGCTGCAATCTCCATCTTGGAACCACAGCCCTGCAGGGAAGTCGTTCCTGCGATGCTAATTCCATGCAAATCTAAGCGTTGATCCTTTCAGGCTGTTCTTATCTGCTGTAACAATGTCAGGCATATGTATGCATGTCAACATACATTCATATCATAATGAGTCTGATGTGGCATGTGCACAAATCTGGCTTTCTTCATGTATGTGCCAATTTAGTCATAGAGACGTGCTTTCGCGTATGCGCATGTGAGCAAAACTGCCGATACTCCTCCAGACAGATAGGCAAGCACATACATAACGATATACATATGGAGGAATATGCAGCACACATTGAACATGATTACATAACAAAAAACCGTCAATATTACGCATCCCCCTATGACAGCGCTGATTCTACGTAGACATGATGATTTGCTCTTGTGTGTATACAGCAACGGATTCCACAAGTGCTGTCCGTATACAAAAGTGTATACTACATAAACAGCTTATTTACATGTTACCCCTCGTTCATGAACACCGTGAAGCCCTGACCCAATAGACTCGCGTAGACAAAAAAACAAAATTTAACCATTTAGATAAAAATTTGTCTACAGGTGGTACCTAAATTTTTCGTCGCCGTAGATAAATTTTGTAAATAAATTTTCGTGCCGTAGATAAATTTTATAGATAAATTTTCGGTCGCCGTAGATAAACTTTGTAGACAATTTTTGTCTACGTAAACAAACAAAGATTTAACTATGTAGATAAAAGTGGTCGAATTTAACTATGCAAACTTCGGGCAAACTCCGGGCAAACTTCGGTAAAATTTCTCGGGCAAACTTGATCGATCGCCACGAGAAAAACCATTTATGATGAACATTGTGGCAAAAAGTTACAGACAAACTCCGGGCGAACTCCGGGACAAAACTCCAGCAAATTACTTGCCCAACTTCGGGCAAACTTCGAACAAACTCCGGACAAGCATCGCCGAAGTTTTGTCGAAATTTCTTCAAAACTCCGGCATTCCAGGGCCACAAATTTATCTACGTATGTAAATTTTTCGTCCGTGTACATAAATTTTGTCGATAAATTTTCGCGTGGTAGATAAATTTTGTAGATAAATTTTCGGTCACCGTAGATAAATTTTGTAGATAGATTTTCGGTCTTTGTAGATAAGTTTTGTCGACAAATTCTTGTCTATGTATAGTTAAATCCGGGCCTTTTTAACTATGTAGACAAAAATTTGTCTGGGCGGGTCTATTGGGTGAGAGCCATTAGAGTCCTCAATATCGAACATCCAGGATTTGCGCCCTTGTTCCTGAACATCCGGTTTGCCCCTGACAATCCAAACCGGTTTTCGCTGAACCTTCTTCCGAGTAATGACAGTAAGCTCACTCCAACCTTGGCGTTGAAGTAGTTCAAGCACCTCTTCAGACTGCCAGTAACCCGGAATTCCTTGAATTTCAATGACAAGAGGTTTATGTCTCGTAGGATCTTCAGGCTTCTGGACAAAGCCGAGATCAGCACCATAGCCCTTGCGCAGAACGGCCTGCTGTCTTTCTCGAGAAAGATGCTCGATACGTTTCCGGTAGGATTCAGCCGATTCATCTTGCTCTTTGGGAACCCACAGAGGCACAACCTTTCTAGGCTTACCAACTGGTTCTTCTTGGACAGAACAGAAGATCCCACGCCTGCCACTGTTTGCAGTAAGCTTGTCAGCAACTTGAGTCGGAACTCTAACCCAGCCAACCAGCTGACTGCCCTTAGCTCCGAACTTCTGAAGCTCCCAGCGACCAATCTCTGACTTACCCACATCTGTCGGCGCGCAGCAGCAAGGCAAGCACGCGCAGCAGCACAGCAACAGGGTTAGGGCAGGGTGAAGACTCCTGCCCCATTGGGCACTGCAATGCTTCTGTCGATTCGCTTTCGTCTGGAGCTCTTGCCCATTGCCTGTTGGATCATCTTTTCTTTGATCACTCCTTTTGTCATCTGGGGAAATGACATCATTCTCTGGACTACTCAGCACTAGAACCTGGCCAAAGGTCCCGTCCCACGTCAGCCACGTGGAGGCGTAGTCAGAGAGACATGTTACCAAAACTTCCGAACGTGTTATATATGGCGCAGCGCGGCTAGGCCCCCCTCACCCCCCCACCCCATGGTATCCCCCCTTCCCCCCTGTGGTTCCCTGTGGTGTGGGGGTTCCCTTTTGCCCCTCCCCCCTGTGGTTGCGGTCGGCTCCGCGCTATTGCTGGTCGGGCGTCCGGTTGCGAAAAGTGTTGACCTTAGGATGTGATACAGTTCCACTGAACTCCGACCTGCCCTGAGCTCCAAAGCCAATGACAGTGATGAGTATTATGGTGATGATGTTGACGAAGATGGTGGTCATGATCCCCATGCACACTCTCCTCCGGTCCCTTGCTCAAGAGTCCCGAGTGACAATCATTCAAAAGCGTCCTCAAGCTTACTTGTAACGAACCCAACCGAAACTTGGCTTGGAATGACAACGGTCGATACAGTTTTTGCAAGAACATCACAAGCGATTTTCAACTACATAAAGCAATGAAGATGCGGTGCCGAAGCCCAGAGCAACATAAGAGCAGAGGTACACAATGCCACATCAACGTCGATGTGCGCAACATCATTGCCATCATTCTCATCTGCGTGTCGAAGGGGAGGGGAAGGGGAAGGGGCCTTGGGGTTCCCTGTGTTGTGGGTTATCCTTCCCTGTTCCGTGTGTTTTGGGTTGTCCCTCCCGCCCCCCACCGCGAGAGGCCTGACTTGGGCGGGGGGCCAGTCCGTAAGCTTGAGGGGGGGGGGGGGGGGGGTCATACCATTGGGGGTGGGCGGGGGGGCCTGCGACGCGGCGACGCGGCACCATATATATACAAGCGTTCATAGTAAATACGCAGCATGTATGTAAGTCTTGCTTTAGTCATGTGTCCATGTGTATCCTGATCATTCTTACCGGTGCTTCCACACATGTACATGTGCGCAATGCTGCCGACATTCCCAAAGACAGATAGGCAGGCATGTAAACATATACATATAGAGATGTATCTACACATTGAGTGCTAAAGTTCACAAAAAAGTATAGAAAAGCTTAGTCAATGTACTATATGGCTTCATGCAATACTACATTTTATGTGTATGACAGCGATGATTCTACATTATACATTTACATTATGAGTTATTCGCGGGCGTGTGTGTTTTTGTGTTTGCCGACAGATTCTCCTAGTATTGGCCGCATAAAGGAACATAATACACAACACTGCTATATGTACATACATATATACGATATATGACAAAAAATGCGCATGTGCAAACATGTGCAGCGCTGCCAATGTTCGCCACAGGTAAACAAGCATACACATAGATACATACACACTTTATCACTTCTTTTAGGCTCAAAACATATACACGCTACACAGTTACGTCATGGCTTTACATGCAGATCGGTTGATGCCTCGCTGTATAGATCCTTGTGGATTCCATATTTGTTGACGATGAGTTTCCATTGAGTGGTGTCTGCACCGACATCATCCACCAGTTTTAGCTGCTTTGGAAATATTTGCTACCACAGCAGAAGACTACATGCATGAACATAGCCAAATGAGTTGTCCTATCTTACCGTTGATTATTGCTGCTGATGCATTACAAGCACATGATGAATAAGAAGGTATCCTCATATGTCCGTAAAGTAGAAAACAACAAATATGCCATACTAACACGATACAATAGAAAAAAAACATTTTCGATAAACACAGCAGGTCTTGCGATCTTACTACTCTCGCGTTCGCAGGATTATGACAACACATCTTCGAGTCAAGAAAGAAGCTTCTTTGCTGCCGGCGCAACAAAATGTCCAAGGTTGTCTGCACCATCAAGGGTTGAGACTTCACTGCTTCCCTGCAAGGAAACATCAATCCATCCCAGCACTCGGATGTTCTCCGCGTTCTGTCTCTGAGAGGTATACTTATACATACACACATAACTTGGGAGAGAGAGAGAGAGAGGGTTTCAAAGAGAGCGTCCAGAGATTCCGAACGACTCGGTGCCTCCGCAGCTGAGCGAATGCCGTCAAATTTCTACTCATAGAACCGCTTCACGGACAAAGTCGACATGCTATATCCTGTCAGACGGCACCTGGAGTGCTGGCAATGCCTTGTGGTGTCAATGAGCCCAAGCCTTCGCGGCGGCCTGGACGGTGACTGGTCGCCAGGGCCAGAGGCATCCTTCAACGAAGGCGAGCTTGCAATAGCAATAGCAGTATAGTAATCATAATAATCGTAACAATAAGTAAAAGTAATAATAATAATGATAAAAATTATAATAACAATAATAATAACAATAATCGCGATAATAGTATAGAAGCTGCGGTGACGAAGAGCCACGTCCTCGCGTGTGCCGTCACGAAGGTCGAGCTCGCTTTGTGCGAGAGACAGCCGCGACAGCTCCTTAACGGTGCCCAGCAAATGTGGACACACCGGTTGAAAATGAGAGCATGGCAACGGGCAACCTTCTCGTGATGATTTCTGTGGATACGGGAGTTGGCTCCAGAATTCCGGCTATGCTGCATACGCCTAAAACACCCATGCTATCTCAACATTCTCGAGCATGTCGCTTCAGCTCTGTTCCCACTCGGGCCCGTACTGCAGATAGTTGCTGGTGAACGTCCCGAGCCTCTGCCGCAGCTGCCTGAGCTTACACTTAGACTTAGACGTAAATGAGCTGCACGCGCGCTGCTCTTGTCCTGTAGCCGGCTGCTGCACTACTACAGAGCTGCGACAGTACCGCAGAACCCCGCAGCCTGCAGGCAGAACAGAGGTTAATCCAACGAATAACATATTGCTCTTGAGGTGAGGTTTACAGGTTGCACCTAAGCCTTGACAGCCCCAAACGCAAAAACCCTGCCGCAGCCTCCAAAGGCACGCCGCCCTCTGCGAGGCTGCGGAGCTCTGCCGAGACCCGCCGCACCTCCTGGGCCTCAGGCAACCCCAGCGCTTTGCGACTCAGGGTTGCGTATCTAGGTTTCGGAATACAGGGGTCAAGACTTCCGCTTTAGGCTTGGCGTGGTCGAGGGTCGGGGGCTCGAGGGCATACACAAACAAGGAGTCTCGGTCTGGTGCCATTGAGAAGAGGGTGAAGAGATCCACTGTCTGCTGCGCATGCCGCCGACCTCAATCATGTTGATGGCTTTGTTGTTTAAGATACAGGGTTGCTCACCAATAACACTGTGTTAGCCATTGCTAGTTGCGCCCTCTCTTGTCTGATTGTTACCGTCACGAGGAAATTCGCTGAGGCATTTCTTGCGAATTGCTGAAACTTGCCCGGCACAGCCACGAAAGCAACGTACTAGCCGGTCTACTGCATGCTGACTGCTTGATTGAGTGTGGCGGCAAAGATCCGACGAGGAGTGGACTGACCTTGCATCAGGTGTCACGGCTCACACTGACACGAAGCAACTGCAGGCTTAGCAGCAGCATTTTGCAGCACTGCATCACGAAAATTACTGATGTCCAAAAGTGGACGGCAACACTTTAGCGACTCATCTTTCGCGACGAATGGATTCGCTGCAAAATCTACAAACTCGGGAACTCTGCAGATCTGCGAATTTGCACTTTGATGGCAGCAGTCTGACTCCGCCCTGCCTGGCTTTTGAAGATCGCGTGCTGCTAGCCTTCGAACACTGACTGCTAGGGCGACAGGCTTGACAGCGGTCGACGGTTTAGGGCTAGGGTTTAGTTCGGCTGAACAACTAGTTAGTTCCACCAAGTCAGAGTGCTTTTTGCAGCGACAATGGTTGCCTGACTTCTGTCAGTGAAGGCTCGCGGTCGGGATCTGTCACTGCTTCCGTCAGAACAACCGCCTGTGATCCCACGGTATAGTTACCTACACCTACTGTGCTAAAGCACAGCTCCTCAGATCGCATGTTACACCGAAAACTTCAAGTACAATGCCTCGGAAACTGAGCGGATGGAGGCAGGCATGGCCCAGGACACCAAAAGGCTGCAGGGTTTTGCGGAGTCTTACGAGACAGGAATGTAGGGAAAAGGTGATTGGATTGAGGAAGCTGTCTGGGCGGCATTTTCCTTGAGAACATGCTCAAAAATGGTGCTCTTGGTCCTTGGGGAAGATTTGTCCACTGCTGCGGAGAGTGGAATTGCAAAAAGCTGCGGTACATCGAAAAGGCCATGGGCTCATGGACATGACAACACACTGAAGCAGGCTGCCACGGCTGCTGAAAGGCTACAGATGCACTGCCGCGTTCAGAGAATCGCCTTGGATCAGCTCACTTCTTCTTCTTCGGGTTCTTGGACCTCCGCTTCTGACGCGGGTGTAGGTGGGGTGGGTACATGAATGCGGGTGGGGGTGCAAGGGTGCGTGCGCGCATACTACCCCAGAAACAACGACACCGAATGCTTCCATGGGCTTCTGCAAATCCTGTTCCGAGACTCTTTCTGAGAAATCTGTCTTCAGCCATACACAATGGAAACACTAAGCCATTGGGAGTTAGTCATGACAGAATAAGCAAGACGAGAGGCAGGAACAAGTCCACGTTCATATTCTTGAACCCTGCACACCCACAGCGACAGAAACAAACCAAGCAATACTCATGCATGAGCTAAACAGCACGTTTTCGAAACGTACACGATTCATAGCTGGCCAAGCTGTACCAGATGTGTTCGGGACCAGAAAGGTCACATTTCAGAGCATAGCTGTTCTGTCTGTTCAGGAGGCGAGAAAACCATCTGAAAGACTTGATGGCACGTGATATCGTATCTGTGTCCAGCGTATGCAGGATATATATATATATATATTCACAAACGCATTCATAGAAACCTACATACCTACATATATACATACTCCACCACCAGCCCACACACCAGCGGGCGCATCGCGACCACACGGAAGAGCCTGCAGGCTCTGAGTTTGAAGGCCCCACCCCGAAACTCCATAAACCAACGTAACGGCGTGCAGGACGAGCGCACATGGAGCTGCCAGGCCGGAAAAGTGTGGCTCTGCAAGGACTGTGGAGACTAAGAGCGATGTCAGCTAACATACTTGCAGGGCTGTGGCGAGAGCACGATTTCACCTCAAAATGTGCACGGCATTGCGACAAATGCAGAAGTTGCGATTCTGATTTCTTCGACTTGTCTTTGGCGGGAGCGACCGGTGCCAGACCGCAGCGAGAACTTGACTTTGGTCGAAGCTGTGCAGAGCTCCTGTCAACCTGCCTCGCGGACAAAGCGATCCACTCAGCGCAACTGCCCGTGCAAGAAGATTTATCCAGTCATAGACGATCATATGAAACTGTGTAACGGGAAGCCCCGCACAACCGCAGCATCTGGCCGGACATTCCTGCCGCAAACCAACGTGAAATCTGTCGAGGAACTTCTTTTTCGAGTTCAGCGAGCTGTTGCGCAACAGCCTCAGCGCTGCGCGGCTACATGCGCCACAACGCTGCAAAGCATGTCGGGCTCGTAACTGTCGCCAAGGGGCTCGAGTGCCAGGGACACCAACTCCCGCTTCTCAATGCACCTTCGCATCTGTTCACGTTCGAATACCCGCTGAAATTTCGTTGCATTGTTCTTGGATGAGTGCTGGTGTTGAAGCCGAATCTAGCAGTGCTTGGTACGATACCAAGCAACAGACCACCCCCTGCCAATCCCCATCTTTACAGTAGCAGTGTGGGTGGCTGCGGAAAGGCAAGGTGCGAACCCTGAAAACTGTGCATACTGCATACCCTAATGGGGCTACCCTGCTGTTACTGTTGCTGTCTTTACTGCAGCTACGATTTCTATAACTAACCAGTGGTTTTGGGGTTCCCTTGATGCTTTAGCTCCTTATTTAGTAGGGATCATCATCACCCCTGGCTCCTTAGGTCCTTCCATATCAACAGTTAGATAATCATTGTCTCTACATGTTGCTATGATGTTACACTGTTTTCACGCTAACCTCTTCATTCCAACTTGTATTTAGTACTATCCCTTCACACGATTTCCTTGCCACGACACCGGGCGATGATGGACGGCTCAGCTCCAAGATACCTGACCTGGCTACGCGTTTAGAGCTTTGGAAGTTTGTTGCTTTAGGTTGAGGTTGAAGGGTGTCCGGTTTAAGAATTTACAACAAAGGCTTTCAAAACCAGAACTTGCTCCGTCTTTCATCTCGTTCTGAACCTCTTTCTCACACCAATGCACACAAGGCATACGAGTTCCGAGTCTCACGACCATGAACAACTCATAATCCATACGCTAACTAAGTCTAGGTTAGAGTCCAGTAGAAATGCTTGATGCCCCCAAGTAATTAACACCAAGCTCTTAGGAAAGCCAAGCCAAAGCTTTCCTGAAGCAACCACGTTAAACAAGGTCCAGAGGATTGCAGCCGCACTGCGGCTTTGCAGCCACCTGCAAAAACCCTTACTCGCGCCTTTGCTCTCAAGACGGAGACGGAAAGGCTTTCCAGCCTTTTCCAGGGCAGGATGCGGCGGGGCGCAGTAAATCCAGTATCGGCATCAGCTGTCGCAAGGGGTGCGCAGGAGCTTCGGGCTAGTATACTGTAGTTCAGGGGAGGAGAGCTGACGTCCGCAACATGCCATACAGAATGCCATGCTGCGCGAGTATATAGTGAACCGGAAAGCTTCGTGTATTCTGGGACCCACGATAGTTAGTAGCATTGCCGGCAGTTTGGACTGGAAAGTGCCAACGTGTAAGGCCCATGGGCAAGTTCCAGATCAACGAATAGATGCAGCTGCGCGTCTGTTTGTACAAGTGTCCAGATGTGAATCCATCCTCAAGACCAAAGACCTCTTACCTCTTCATCCATATGGCAAAGCCTGCAGCAGGTAAGGACCTTGTAACTGTGGTCTCAGAAGAACGTCCCCGCGCTCAAGCCCTCTGCACCCCATCTCGGCAATGATTTTGTTTGAGTCTGTGGCTGCTGCTCAGCAGTGGAGGCCTTACAGCAGGATGATGGCAAAGGGAGAGGCGATGAGACATCTCAGTGAAGGATTCCGGCTTTGGATTTTTTCATACCGTGAAATCCCTCTTTGTTGTCGTCCTCGCTTGGGGACAATTACGGCCCGTTACCAGTGATGCCCCTCCATGCTTTACAGCGTTGGGGTGGTGTCGGATGGTCTCCAGATGTGGCCTTGATCGTCCAGTCCACTTCCCTTTTATCGGTTGTTTAAGGTCTACGCAGCTGTCTTAGTGGCGTCGTCGTCGCGATGATGGTGTGGTGGTGATGCTGGCAGTGGCTGCACTACTTGAAACACAACCGCCAAAGAACGTGCTAGGAGTCACAGCCACAAAATCGGCAATAAAAAGGCAATTTCCAGTCGCAGTCAAGGCCGTACTACTCTCAGTAGCCGGACTCGGAATACCCTTTCTGGTTTCGGGCTGCGACTGACATCTTCTACTCACAACTCAGGACCCTGCCGACTTCGCCGAACTGAGAGAGTAGCTTGAACTGGACGCCTTCGTCTCAAAGAGAAAACGGCCATGAGCTTTGGGATCTGATGATTTTTCGATGCTCGCCACTGACGCCTTTAACTTTCAATGCTCTTGGAGCTCAGCTGAGGGTTTTCGGTCACTGCAAGCTCCAGTCTTCTTTGGCGCCGTTTGGGGCACTTTGGCTCATCTTGAACCACAGTACCTACTGAAGACATTTGAAGAGACCGTGTGGG
The DNA here is from genome assembly GCA_905221615.1 of Symbiodinium sp. CCMP2592. Lineage (NCBI taxonomy): Eukaryota > Dinophyceae > Suessiales > Symbiodiniaceae > Symbiodinium > Symbiodinium sp. CCMP2592. The sequence continues at coordinate 379,985 of CAJNDT010006030.1, read as the reverse complement.
GCCTGATCACTTTGGGGTACGTGCTCGCAGGTCTCTCCGCCATCCTCTAGCCGCTGGTCGCTGCTGGATGGCACGATGGCATTTTGAGCACTGCACTTGGTAGTTCCGGTTCGTGACTCGCTGAATTCGGCTGGACCTGCGATGATGTCTGAACGAGGGAACCATCTTGGAACCACGCCCTCGGCTTCTTCTTGCTTTCGGAGGCATCGGCTTTGTCCTGCGGCGGGGCTCAGGCCTACAGCTGCAGCTCGCCTCGGATCAAACCCGCAGCACTCCGCGGGCTTAGGCTCCATGGCTCCCACGTTTGCCCGCGGAAGGCGTCCTAGATCCCAACCGCACAAGTCTTTTGTAGCAGCCTCCTTCCCGAAAGGTTACAGTAAAATGAAGCCAAGGCTTGTTCTGTCTGCAGACTTAAAGTCAAGGGGTCGTTTCTGGTAGGCCCTGAAGCCATAGATGTAGACCAGCATGGCCTGAAAAAGCAACACTTGCAATCCCACACGCTGCACTCCCGTCTGTAGATTAAGTTCCAGACATCCCTAACATGCAGGAACAATCTCTGTAACACCAGGCACTAGAATGGCAACCAAACCTGTGAAGATCAGAGTTTTGCCCACCTCCACCGATCCAACTAGAGGCGCAGTTGCACTGCCTGCCTCGCGGAGGCAAAGGCGCTCGGCCCGGAACTCCACTGATGGATCTTTGCAACTTCAAGCGAGATGGCTGGTAGCCGAGGATCTTTCATTTCTTCTGTAGATGACTTCAGTCGGTCGCGGTAACCTAGCAAACTCTGTGGTGATGCTCTGGCTGGCGGGTGTGCCGTCACGCACAACAACCAATCACAAGTCTTCTAAGGCAAACAAAGAAATCACCGATAGTTTGCGGCAGTCCAAAACTTGCTAAATTCAGCATATTGCCTTGCCTGGACGAAAACACACTTTTTCGTAATGCCCCCCGAGCAGTAATGATCACACACGGTCCTAGTCAGTATGTTCACCAGCATCTCAGACTAGCAACCTTACCCAAACAGCTGGCAGCCCCCGAACCAGGAAGGTGCACGAAGTCTGAGCAATTCTATCGACCATGAGGCCAGGAACGGCTGGCCAGTCAAAGTTTGCATGCCACTTCTTTCCAAGGGACCTTGGCGTCGCTCTTTCTGGGCTTTGACGACCCAGGTGGCCGACCCCTGCGCAGGCAGTCGAACTCGAGACAAGGCATGTTCCATTCTACCACCTGGCAGAAACATGGTGACAGTCACTTGCGTATGTTCTTAAGATAACAACTACAAATGATGACACATCTGCTATGAAGAGATGACTAGGGTTGTCATCAACGCTCCCACTGCTGCTCATTTTGCAAACAGGCCTTCTCGAAGCTTGTCATTTGTCCGCAACACGAACCAGCTCCAAGCCAATGTCTTCGACTGCTCATAGCCTAAACTGCCTTGGACAAGTCTACTCAAATTCCATTCCTTCAAGTCAAGCAAAGAATCTCCCGCTCCATCTGCCGCTTGCAGAGGTCTTCAGCTCAGGCTTCGCAGACGCATAAGCTTGTTGCATAAGTGCACAGCTGCTCCTGGGGAGGAGAGACGCGGGTCGCTTGCAAAGGCTGGTACATCAACAAAAGCAATATGTTGCATTGCAGGCCTTATACAACAGATACACTGGCACAGCCTAACCATCGGCAGCCAGATCTGCAATCTCTTCATCAATGCTTGATACATTCCGGAGTCCCGGCGGTATCATTGTACGAACCAGACACTGTGGCCGCAGTACCTAGCCTCTGCATGCTTCCTGGCAGGCTGAGCGACCTACAGAGACAAAGCTGAGGCGTGCATCGCGAGGGAGGCCCCTTGTTCCCAGCGCAAAAGACATAGATCAGGCAAGCCGGGGTTTCGTTCTGCAATTGCTGCAAGAACAGGACTACTACCTGTAACAACTGACTAACACGATGACAACGGCGACGACGACCACTAACACGACCACGATCACTCCCGCCTTTTGCTACAACTACACCTACCACCATGACTGCCATTCAAAGGTAGCCCCGCCACAACCACTACGATTCATGCTGAGATAATGTTCTTCCTGCTCGTAAACAATGCATTATCAGGCACAACCGCTGCCGCTACGACTATGACTACACCAACTGCGACTGCGACCAGGCGACATTCATTACTACCACGGTAAGCTGCCACCACTACTACTTACCACTTACTACTTCTACTGCTACGATTCTACTACCATACAATACGGTCCTCCCTGGCTCGGACTGCCACCTCCACTCACGAGCACACTCTCACCCTCTCTTCAAGCAACGGACGGCAGCGCACCGTCCGGGTCCAGGCTTCGAAGCTGTAACACCCTGTGTAAGTCTCAACACTTTAGGATTTGAAGTTATCTTAAGGTGTTAGGGCGTGAGAATCTGGGCTTGTTGGCTCGTGGGTTAGGACTCATTGAGTTGCGAGGACTATTCGGAGAGCTTCACA
>CAJNDT010006030.1:320000-370000 GCA_905221615.1 Symbiodinium sp. CCMP2592 | reverse complement strand
ATGCGTAGCATGCCCCCTAGAGTCGAGGGACGCGTAGCGTGCCCCCTTCTCTTGCACTTTACACGGTCTTGCTCACAGCTCTTATAGTGACACCTTAGAACATGACAAGGCATCGCAGTCCGTTCGCACCCCCCATGAGTTGCGTCTCCGACGCTGCTCACCCGGAAGATGGCACGATAGGACAGAAGAAAATTCCGCCGCAACGTTGACTTTGAAAATCAGAGCTTTGTATCCCAATTAGAAACGTTGTGACACTCATCTACGTCAGTAACGATCCCCTGAAATGACAAACGAATCAGGCGTCACCGAAGAAAGAAGCATTCGCGATGGCATTCCACGGGCGAAGCTCAGAGGTCACGAACTGATAGGCGAGGAAGATCAGGCGTTGTCTCGCCACCATCTTCGCGTTGACGTAGGATCGCGGTCCCAGGGCCGGAGGTTCTCCTCTGGATACTGGTTCCTTGGCTTTCCCTTGTCCTTGCCTTTGTTTCGGCCTTTGGCGGCGATGTAGTCGTGGTAGGAATTGGTGTTCCAGCCACCATGTTGCTCGCCTCCGGTTCTTCCACGCCCTTTTGAAGGTCCCTTGGATGAAGAAGCGCTTTCACGTTCCTCCGTAGTGACAGGCGTGTCCAGGATGGATGTACCACCTGGAGGAAGATAGTCAGCGGCCGAAATGTGGTGTAGGGCTTCCGTACGCTTTGTCGTCGGGTTTTGCTGTCTCTCAGTTTTGGATCTGTTCAATCTGTCCATGAAATGCGCAGGCATTTGCACACTGTGGTCCACCAGCAAGGCGATGGTCTGGACTGACTGATCAGAATGAGTCAGCAGAATACCGACGGGGTCGATGTACAAGAAGTCCACTGGTCCAGTTGGCGTTGGTCGTAGCACTGAGAATTGTTGGTGTCCCGTCACCATTGGGATCACCTCGCATAGGACGTTCAGGCAACAAAAGTGCATAGCCTTTACATCTTCATCCCTGTCGCTCTTCAAGTAAGTAGTAGGGTTGAAGTTGTCCCTGCCAATTCCCATCATGTTGGCTCCCCGTACAAGTAAAGAAAGCATCTGGTTCGTCCGGAAGCGCTTCAAGGTGTAAGTCCCGTTGGGATCATACTGTTTGAGGTTCTCAGGTTCCTTTGCAAAGCGAATGATCTCCTCATCAGTCACGTCCCTGCTCACACCCGTTTCCCTATCCACTGCCGCCAAAGATCCCCACTTTCCAAGCACATCATAGCGTTGGCCAAGTGCGAAACTTTCCCTCATCTGAAACAACGGCATAGTCGCCCACTTTGCGAATCCTGACCAAGCTTTGTAGATGGATCTGCATACCACGTATGCCATGTACGACAGAGCGGTCATGTTCGCGTCAATGCAATGGGCATTTCGCTTTCCAGAATAGTAAGATGGCTGCATGGCGGTACGTGCAAGTTGTAGCTCAGGATCGATGTTCAAAGACTGGCCGGTTATGAAGACGGGACGACGTTCCTGTGCGATTGCTTCTGGAACTGCGTCATCAAAGTCCTCTCCAGGCTCGACGTCCATTTCTTCATCAGGTTCCTGTTCTGGATCGTCTTCCGCGATGACAGATGGTTCTGGGATTTCTTCAGGTTCCGCAACGGTCTCTACCTCCATGGCTTCCTGCTCCTCTTCGGGCGCCTCAGGCACTGCGGCTGCTGCGGCTTCCATTGTCTGAGCAATGAAGTCACTGGGGATCTCCGTAGGAGTCTCCCGTTGTGGAGAACCTTGGTAATATCCGCTCGAAATGAACTGTGACCAGCAAGACGTGCATCGGGAGAAACATGCTGGAACGATGTTGTAGCATGCCGGGCATACCCTCATTCTCCGTCCATCCTCGTCTCTGCGTAGGTCTTCGGGTCGCCAATTCTTGATGACAAACTTGATTCCTTTGTCCATGTAGTGATGCCGAACCGTGTTCTCCCTGTGGGACTCCAGGACAGTCGTGAGGTCACGAATGATCTGCTCCTTGCTTGTGTCGTGGGGTCCAGGAGGCATCTCGCAAAGCAATTCCATGATCTTGCTTGGCGTTCGGTATCTCTCGAACTCGGGAAGCAACGGTGATGCATTGTAGTCCAACACCAGCTCTTTCTCCAACCTTTCATCGTAGATCTTTTCCACCAGAGCGAAAGAGTGTGTATCTCGAGGATCAGGGACGCAAAACCATACCTCCTTGACGAAATGGAAAGGTATCGTTCGACCAACGATCATGATGCCGCTGTCTGTGATACGTCCATCTTCTCGTGCAAGATCTTGCGATGGGACATGAAGGACCGCCAATGGCATGTGCTTGGCGTCTCGTCCATGTACTCGCATCTTGGTCGTTGCATTCCGGTGATCGAACGGCGCAAACACCCCCCAATAGCTGTGGAGTCTGCCGCCTTGGTTGCCTCGGAATTGGCGCCTATGGTCGAAGTCCCCGTCGGGGTCCTCCGAACCAGGCATGATGCCTTGCGTGACAATGGAATCCAAGTTGCGGCATGCCGTAGCGTGGAACGCACCTCCAAGACGTTGCAAGAGGGTCATAGATGGAGATATTGCGAACCTGTTCTTGTCCAACTGAAGCAAGTTGTTCTGGGGATCTGAATGCGCAGAGTGACCACTCGTAGCCCGAACTGCCCATGGCTTCACCCAGCCGTTGCATAGGTTCAGGTACCTCTGGCCATGCCGGCAATGGTCGTTGCTCTGGATCTCCGTGATCTGGTCCCGAACTGATACCAACATGTTCGAACCTGCTGATCCAAGAACTTCCGTGCCGGGGTCCTTCACTCTCACACCCAGGAACTGCAACCGAATCTTGGCCTTGTTGCGTTTCGTGGCTGCAATCATGTTCCCCTGGAACAATAGCTGAAGTCTTTCATTGTACACTCTCTTCTTCTGTTGGTCATCGGTCCTTGAGACCCCTTCGGTGATGCGTCTGCTTTCATGGGTCCATAGTGGCTCATGCCTCACCAAGTCTTCGATCAGCACCCATCCTCCTTCATCACATTTGATGACACTGTTGAATGCCACCTGGCACCTGTTGTCAAGCCATTCTGAGCCTGGGCGCCTGGCGATTCTGTGGCGCAAGTCAGACTGGATGCATGATAGCGCCCAATCCGCGTTCAACCTGCGCTGACGGGTGATGTTGCGAAGGACAACTTCGTTCACGATGTCCCACCGATTGTTGATGAAGCTTGCACCCTTGGTTGGGATCAGGTCGAGAATCCCGCACCGGATTGGCCTTCCGCCGCCGATGGATTCATAGCCTGGATTGGTGTAGCTATGAGTGTTTTCATCGTAAGCAAAGCTAGGACGGTCTCCTCGTTGAGGTAGGCGTCGGTCGCGATGGTCCGAAAGCTGCTCAATGATGTCCACCACTCGCTGGCTATTCTCTGGTCCCGATTCCTGCAGTGGTACGCCACAAGCATCATTTAGGCCCCGACGATTCTCCACATCCGTGCAGAGATTGTGTTTGTTCTCATAACGGATCAAGACCACATCACCCCGTACGGCTTCGCCTCCGCGTCGCGGTCGGGCTTTGGCCTTGGGTCGTCGGTCCGAGGATGCAACACTCACATGATCTGTGGCGTCAACGTCCATTGGTTCAGCCTCTTGTGTAGGTACTCGACGTGGATATCGAAGAAGGCTTTCCTTGATGATCTGGACGCCTCGAAGTACCAGGTCCCGGGTTGCAGCATTCTCTGTGCAATTTGACAGAGTGTGTAGGTCACTGCCGCAAGCAACACAGAATGTGATGCGATCGCTTCCGACTGACATCTCGCCCTGAGCGAGTACGCCAACATAGTCCTGAAGCTGCGTGACAAATCCTTCACGAATTGCATGCCTGGGATCAGGGCCTTCTGCACCTTGCTCTTCTTCGGGTTGCGCATCCACATCCACATCCTGTGCAGGTATTGGTGGAGCAACTGAGAACCCTGGATCGTCCGTGACGTTGTCAGCGGCCTGTGTCTCGTCGGTTCTCGCAATCTCTACAGGGTAGATATCACCATCGACGATCACTGTGAAATCAATCACGAGGTCAGCGGACATGTTGTTGACGATCTCAGCGACTGCTTCATTCTTCTTGGGCGGTGTCCTTTTGCGCGGGGAGTCAACCGTGATCAGCTCGATGGCTTCGGCCGACGCGTAGCGGAAGAATGACCTTTCGATTCCTCTCGCGCACGCATTTGCTCCCTCAAGGCCACCCCAATTCGGAAAATGACTTGGGTGTCTCATTGCAATTGTAAGAAGCCCGAGCGCCAGCTCCACTGTGTCACCCAGGAGCTCTTCCTTGGGCAAGACTGACCCTCTGTAGCATTCTTGGCGCTCTTCTGGAGTCAAAAGCATCCTCATGAAACCAGCATAAGCGCAGTTCCCGGCGTCGTAGTAGCAGATGTAGCATGTCTTGCCTTCGGAGTCGTACCCTCTGTCCCACGCCAACTGTTTGGCCTTTCCCCATGCCGCGTACTCGATGGCCTGACTGGCTGTGATTCGGAGACCACCGTAGTGAGAAACCGTCTTGCCGATGTCTTCATAGACCATCTCTGCACAAACTTTGAGGAACTCCTTGATGTCCACACGAGGATCCACGAATTGAAGCCTCAGGTCATAAAGGTGCTTTGCGCAAGCCAAGGTGTACTTCTGGGACGCGATCAAGTCATTGAAGGAGCTGATTTGATGCTGCATCTTCAAAGCTGAAGTATGCGCGCACCCAATGCAGTGTCCAGGATACCCGTTTCCGGTCGGCTTGAAGAAGGCTTGTGCGTAGCACTCAGCCAACTTCATTCCTTCACATCCAGAGCAATAGAACGTTCTCCCTTTGACATAACCAGTGTTCGGGGTCGCATAGGTGTCGATCCTGAACCAGTAGTGCCTGTTGTCGTAGTAGGCCTCGGGAACGGTCATGGCGATGTCAAAATCCTGCCAGGTGACTGTGGACGATTCAGCGACCGTGTCACCCTGGGCACCCGACCTGATCTGTTGCTGCTGTTCCCCCGTAAACCATGTCTGCGAAATCTTGGTGGACGTCTTGACTTCACTCTTGTCCTCCCAAATCTCGACAAGCGACGGGTGAGCGACTGAGTCGGTTCGGACTGTTTCGTCCCATGAGCGAACTTTCGATGCCTCAACAAAGCACGTGGATACCATCTTCTCGCAAAACAGCTGCTTCTCATAGATAGCTAGGCCCAATTTGAACCTGACCCGATTGTCCGGTGGTGGCACCTTTTCGACTGACAGTGTATGCACGCCTGACGACGCATGTTTCGCCTGACTGTACATTCTTGACCAAAACGAAGATCCATGAATCACCACACATGCTCGGGCCCGCAACTCCAGTTCAATATACATTCCCAGCGCGTGGAAACCGTTGAACATAGAAGCTTTCTGTCGAAGGTAATTGCTGGCTGCTCCTACGAACCGTAAGTCGTGGTTGATGTTGACAATTGGAGGGCGCGTGGTACGCTTCCCTGCCGCAATGATGGGGTCAACGTACGTGGCCTTGAGCTGTCGCTGCAAATCAGCACGAATCGCTGCTCCGTCTCCGACCTCACTCATCGGAAATGATATGTTCTCGATGAGGATCGCTTGGAGAGACAGATGGTAGTGCAACGTGACGGTTGCAAGCTGCTCTTCAGTCAAGCCATCCAATGTCTCATTCACAGATTCCAACGATCCCTTTGTGACTTGGAAGTTGTAGTTGGCACCTGCGGTGATCGACGGGCTCACAATGTAGATCTCACTCCATCCATGCATGACGAGATTCTCTCTCACTGTATGCGATGACCCTCTGGTCCTTGCGACCATGTCAAAGTCTTGGACGAGGATTGTGCATTGAGAGCGCATAGTCGCGGCATCAGGCTTGCCACCCATACCCAAACTATTGCGAAATCCGTTCAGCGTGTTCATGGTGTTGATCCTTGCTTCTGCCGGAATTTCATCGTTGTCGACAAGATCGCTGTCTGCCTCGATCATCACAGCCGAGGTAAGCATTGGAGGAGAAGGAAGATGCACGCACGACACCAATGCCAATGCATGGTACAGCCGCGAATACATCCGTAACCACATCTTCGTGCTCAGCTTCACGTAGACCTTCAGGTTGAGACCCTTGTCGTCACTTTGAGAGACGGAACGAATCCTTGCCAAGTAGGTCACCAGTCTTCTGACGTAATGCTGAATCGGTGTGGTCCCCACGTCGTGGTTGGCCACGAACTTTGGCGTCTCATCAATGGTAGGTGGGTACTCGTCTTGATCACGGGTCGTCGCCAGCAAGCTCGAGCGACAGCCCTTTTCATCGATGTTGACATAATGGTACCAACTTTCCTGAGCGCCAGCGGGGATTGGAGCTTCCTCCCATGTCGGTTGCGATGGTTCCTCTTCCGGTTGCGAAGTCGGTGGTTGTGGAGGAGGTGCCGCAGAAGATGATGACGCCGATGCCGTTGCCTCGTCCGTCCTTGCCCTCTTTGGTCCGTGGCTAGGGGTGGCTCGAGGCTCGGTAGCGGATCCTTGCGGTTGTCCCGGCGTTCTTCCATGCTCAGGGTGCACGATTCCTTCCGGTTCGAGGTTGCTTGCCGTAGGCATCGCCACCCTCCCCGTTGAGTACACCCAGCTAGGATGCCGTTGAAGATTGGGCGGAAATAGGCCATCATCTTGCATAAGCGGTCTTGGTGCCCCCATCTGTTGGAATTCTGCTTCCCATATGCTCAACGTGGCGCGTTTGGTAGAGCAGTCGACCACATACCCAGATTCAACTCCGCATTGATTCCAGGTGTAGCTACGGAACGCATCCGGCAATTGGAAGCCGTTCCTGTCTTGATCTGCACATACAGCATCCACGTGGTGCTTGAGGAAAGAGTACGTGGTGTAGTCGGAATCAGGGAGCACATCATTGGACCATCTGTAATGCGGGTGTCCAGTGTCTGGATCAACCCATGATACGTAGGAATGAAGCACGTGGAGACAGACACTGAACGCCTGGAGCGAGTTCATCGCAAAAGCGAGCGGGTGTCCCATGCCTTGAGGCATTGTGCGCATCATCAGGGCCAGCTGGTGAACGTTGAGTGGCGTAGCGCCATCGTTGTTCGCAGCACATTCCTGGTTGTAGGTCCGTAGTCCATATCCAGTGTGTTTCGCGAACATGTACATCAGCTTGCACACCCTACATAACGTAGGCTCCGCCAACAGGTCTGATTGGTCAGGTGCTCTACCCGACATTGGCAACTTGTGGTAGTAGTCCTGATTCACCGTATACCATTGTTGAATTCTCGTGTCTGTCACAGTCTGGTAGGGCGTCTCCACGGAGTTGATGAGAACAGCGAGGTTGTAGTAGCCGTCCGCACTGACGATGTTCCTTGTTGCAGTGTTCAAGTCGAACCGAACTTGCTTTCGTTCTTGTTCCAGTTCAACCACAGCCAATTTTGCATCATCGCGGATCACTTCCTCATCCACCATGAACCTGGTGATGGCATTGAACTTCCCCTCGTAGTCAGCAACAATGTGTTTGAGACCTCCACCAAACTTAGTGACCATGGCGAGTATCTCCCCATAGGGTTTGTCCATGTACTCCTCAGGAGCAGCAAGCAAGCAAGCTTTGAGGATTTCTCGGACTCGAATGGAAAGATCTCCTCCTGACGACAGATTTGCACACGTGAACAGCAAGACCAACGGAGGTGCTTTGAAAGCTGCCCATGTGCGAATGAGATCATTGTCGACCACTTTGTCTTTCGTAATCTTCGGCGGGAGCGAGACGCTCTGCGACGAATCCCCAGAATACATCTCCAGGAACTTGTGGAACTTCAGAAACGTTCGCATCATCCCACCAGACGGGAAAACTTCTTCGTGGTCCACTCCATCGAAGGCCAGCTCGTAGGCATTGTAGCTTTCAGCCATGGCTCGGGTTTCGGTCCTTCCTCCGTAGGAGGGAAGTCCCTACACCCTACTCGACTTCACGGTTCCGGGTTCTCCGTAAGAGGCACCCTTCCCCGATCCGTCTGGTCAGACCTTAGTTGTTCCTTAGTTGGGGCTGTCTAATAGCCCCTTCATCAGCGTCTACACACTGATGTTGCTGCCATGCAATGTCCTCAGATTCATGTGCAACATGACTGACACTGACATGAGCTCGAACAAGGCTGCGAACATTCCTCGCAATTGACCGCCATGAGACATCAATGCGCTGCAACAAACTGTTCTTCGAGTCATGGTCCAAGCAATCATTCAGTCTCATCACCAAACGGTCCGCTTCAGGCATGTTAGAGAACATGATCCTGCGTCCACCACCATCGCCATCAGCACCAACATGATCATCAACCTTAACCTTCGTCACCTTGCCACTTGAAACAAGAGCATGCAACTCTGGCCAAGACCAACATGAGCATGAAGAAGGCATGTCAAGCGAAAAATAGACGTCGGAAAATTCCGCACACTTCTTCAGCAGGCGTTTGAGAGATTTCAAGACACTTCTGAAAACCTTGTACTTCCCACCAGAACGTTTTTCACCCCCCACGCAAGCCCCTTCACTACTTCCAGGACCAGCACCTGATCGCAAAAGCGATGCCACGAATAGCACAGGTGTGCGCAGGTCGTTCCGGCACGCATCCTTCATTGTACCGATAAGGCTGTCCTCATCGGCCTTGGAGCTGATCAGCTCCTTGCAAGTTATGCGAGAGCAACCTTTAGTGGACTTAGGTACGGCGTAGCCGTTACCCAAGCCACAGAGGTCAACAATCATGCGGTCTGGCTTCCGTCCACCAGCCTTAGACGGCATGGCTACCAATCTCCCATCGCCATTTGCCTGAAATTTCAAGGCTTTAAGCAATCTTCTGGAGATTTGGCTAGTCAACTCGCATTTATCAGATCGATCCTTAGCGTCCGAATCAGTCATGTGCAAATGTTTGGACGAGCACACATCAGACGACTTAGGATGCAACGCGACGTTTGCGGCAATGTACTCCCATTCATCCTTGCAGTAGCCGAGCTCAACGGCGGTTCCAGGAGACACAGGATCCCGAAAGGTATAACGCTGCCCGTGAGTGCATCCTTGGATCTTGATGCTCTTCCACATGGCATCTTCCTGAAGTCCCTTGTACTGCTTGGTTTCCTGGACTGGTACTCGAGGAGGCACTTCGATGATGATTTGGAACCCCCATGATGCCGCTCTGCGCGCAATTCTTTGGACGACCTCCCCCCATGGGTAGTCTGTCCGCAATTTGGCCCTTTCAGGGTTGTCAGCGATTTTCCGACTCAGCCACGAATTCTTGCCCAACACCCCTGCACCAATGAAGATTACGGAGTTAGGGTTGTCTTTCCTTGCTTCCACCACATCAAAGATGTAGGCGCACATGGCGTCGTCAACTTCTCGCCCCATACTCAGAACATTTACTTGCAGCCCAGGGTCGTAGTGAGAATCGGGAGCATGCTGGGCGATGCAATCCTTGCCTGGAGCATACTCATTCCACCAGTTCTCCTCATCGACTCCTATCAATGTCCATACCGTCACTGCCTTTGGAGCATCTTTGATAGTGATACGGTACTTCCACCGGCTGTAAGGATTCTTGTAAGCATGGACCAACCTTCCATCGTGGTCGAGGAATTGGATCACCAGACCCTCCTTGGGCTTGTTTTCGGCGAAATTGACCACGTGAGGCACAATTGCTCCATCATATCCTTGATATTCCCTTTTCTGTTCCGCCGCATCATGCCATACATCTTCGTACACCGACGACCATTGGTCATAACCAAATTGAGAGGCTTGACTTTTGGATTGGCCGTTGAAACAAAATCCCTGGTGCAATGTAAAGCCCTGGTACCCCCCATGGATGGCACGCGCCAGTGTGACAACCACCGCTCGCCATTTGGCGGGCAGGGCGCGCACATAAGACTGGCCTAGAGGCGGTTCAGGAATAGGCAAAAACGGCGGCGCAAGGACGTCCGCAATGGCAGCGGGGCGCAAATGCCCCCGCACGGGATGGTACTGAAACACAGCACGTTCCACGTAGCGGTCGAACTTGCCCGGTGTGTCAAGGATAGCAGCACGATCCTCCATCTGGTGCCACTGCCCTTCACGAAGAATCCAAGTCGACCGAAGGTAACGACCAGGCGGCAACGCAGAAGGCGGCCCCCGCAACATGCGCGGGAACTTGACAACCAGGATGGGGTCCACACTGTCATGTTCTTGCAAGCCTTCCTTACTCGACAATCCAGCGCGATACAACACCTGAGGGAGGATCGGCGTCTGCGTGTAAGGAAAACAAGGCACCTCGCTCTTGAACGAGTAGTGCTGCTGACCCTTCTCATCCGTGCTTTGGGTATGAGTAGGCCGCATCAGATCCATAATCTCTTGGGAGCCGATGAGATCCGGCGGAAAGATGTTGATGAGCTGACACGCATGTGTCCAGGACACGGAATCCTTGAACGACTTGGTGTGTATGTCCGCGGACATCTTGGCAGTGACCTCGTAGGCAAGAGAAACGTAACCTTCCTGAAAGATAGAATGCATCCATCCAATGCAGATACCGTGGGTACGTTCCAAGTGACGCATAGTCGGATTCTTGCCCGTGCGAATCACCCCGATCATGGTCTGGTTGTCGTCGTAGAAGACGAAGTTGGGGTCTTGCCCCCCAAGCTGCTGCCACAACGTGATAGCAGGCAATCCAAGACGTGACATGGCAAAGTCGGCCGCGACAATCTCGGCCTCAGGTGTGGAATGACTCAAGCACCCCTGCCTTTTGCTAAGTCCCGCCAAGGGAAATCTTGTGTGAGAACCTTGAATGTGCAAGTGAGCACCGGAGGTAGATTTCAAACTTTCTCCACAACCTGCATAGTCCGCATCTGCAAACAGCCCGATGGACGAGTCCTCCAAGGAGTTCCCGACCCATCCAATCATCATGTGATGTTTGGACTGGTGCACATAGGCCATGAGATGATGAAGAAGAGCATCCTCCTTCTTGGTCCATTTCGTGATCTTGCGTGCGAGATTGTTGATACTGCGCAGAAGATCAAAGCGGCAAATGCGCGCGGCATAAAGCAATTTCATGAGAATGCTGGCTGCCTGCGGAGCAAGTGCGCCGCGATTGGCCTCGTTGATTTCCTCTTCCTCGGGCGCCTTGGGAATAGGTGGAGGCGGAACGAGCCGACCATCCTTATCAACAGGCATGGTGTGTCCACACCACGTGCATCGATGGCTTTTACCTGACTGTGCCGGAGCGCGAGCTGGGTGATTCTTAGTCTCCTCAGCCGGACTCGGCGATGGTACCGTCTTGAATTTTGTCGGATCGAACCCAGTCACGTCGCAGTACTTCTTGACTGTCATGTCCAGGTACGTCTCCATGTCGTAGGTAACGGTCTGCACCTTCGTTTTGTCATGCAACGTTGCCTCGCCCTTGGAGATGCGACAACCCAGATACAAGCCCAGCGGCGTTTCTTCTTCCAATCGAAGTTCTTGGCGCAGCATGTCCCAACCCTTGGGTAGATTCTCTTTGGGTCCTGCCATCTTGAGATCATCCACGTAGATGACAAGTAAGAGCTTCATTTGCGGGTGAAAATACAATGATGGCCATTCATCACCAATCGGCTTGAACCCTACTTTCTGTACCGCGGTGTGGCAATGTTGTTCCCACATGGTTCCTGCGTCAGGATGTCCATATAGAGCTTTGATCAGGCGACATACCGGCCTACGGAATTTGTGCCGTTTCGCAGATGGATGCCAGGCTTCATCAGGCAGTTCAACCCAACATGGAGTGCCCGATAATCTAGCCTGAATGTATGCTTGGATAGCATCCGCCATCTGGACATCGTTGCCAGGAAGGCATCCGTAATAATCTGCCCATCGTGAGGCGTCAAACGTAGCCGGGGAATTCCCCAAATCCTGAAACAATGCGGCTTCCATATTCTGGTCTTTGACCTGATCACCGAGTAGTACACCTCGCCCCTTGAACTTCCTGGCAGGATCGTCCTCTTTGAGCTGATAGTTCTTCTCGTATATCAGTCCATGTACTCGCGCCATATGTACTTTCTCACCTTTCTTCTTTGCCTCAGCGACGACGTCGTCATATTCACGCGTAGTTGAGAAGTCAAACACTTCTTGGTCCCACAATCCCTTCCATTCTTTCATGAAAGCTTCCATGGCCTTGGGATTGTTGATCATCTCCTTGCGTGTGACGGGTCGAGTGACCATGGCATTGAAGCACGATCCTCCTGCATGATTCTTTTCCCGATGTACGTTTCTGTGAGAAGTCGTACACGGCATAGAAGGAATCCAGTTATCATCCATGACCATATGCGCCGGAACGGCCGGCACAACATCTGCCAAGAATTGTTCCTGTGTATATTGATCCACATAGGACTGTGCCCATGACCAACCATCGTCGTCATCAACGGACACGTTGAGTTGCAGATCAATTTCTTCACACGGGACAATCTTGGGAAAGATCATGTTGTCCAAAATCTTGGTGACTATCTTCTTTCCTATCACAGCCTTCTTCCGGTCTTTCTTGGCAACTCGAGCTTTGTCTCGCTTTTCTTTCTTATATGCTGCCTTCTTCTCCGCTTCGCTCATCTTCTTCCATGCTTCCGGAGAATAAGAATGGATAGGTCGCCGTGTAGGAAGAGTTCGTCGACCATCACTTCGGATCTTGTACGGAACTCCCCTTTTGTCGATCTTGCAAGCTTCACCGTCATCGGTAAGATATACAATGCCGTCTCCTTTCTTCCCCGTACTCCAATGTTCAATCTCCTCGGGAGCCAACTTCTTTTCTTTCAAGATCTTGATAATCTCTCCAGGTTCTTCGATGTCTCCTTCGGGGATGAGTCTACCGGTTGGACCGACTTCGCGGGGCGATCGTCGATCTTTCCCAGTGACCTTTGGTTCAGAAAGAGGCGGTGCTGCACGTAGACCCAGCTCTTCGTCTAGTTCTTCGAGTCTTTTGTCTCCTATGGCATCAATAGCTTCATGTTCTGCTGACTTGAAGACTTCGCCGAGCGGCTCCGTCTCAATGTCAGATGGATCTATGTCCTGTAAGTCAGGATCTTCTCCGGGATCCGGTGGAGGAAGAAGTCCACTTGGATCATCGTCATCCCCGTCGCCACCATCTCCTCCAGGCGGACCGTCACCACCGTCATCGACGTCTTTTATCTCCTTGCCAGCGAGGTCAACGTTGTCCCTGAGTCCCTCAATGGTTGAATTCATCCTTTCGTACTCGGCTTTCAGGGGAAACGTTATCTCCTCTGGGAAGTAGATAACTTCTGTCTCGTACGGTCTCATCAACTTCCTGGGAACAGATGCGTCCATCGACAAGTTCGCGTTGGCAAATTCCTTCATATCCCAAACGCGATACTTCTTGGACCACCCTTGACCAGCAGTGATGATGTATCCGGCAAAAATGCCTGGAATCCCCTTTGGATCGAATTTGTTGCCATATGTCTTCGGCCTTGTGTCCGTCGGCTTGAAGAAGACTTTGGCACCAAAGGGTATGGCTTTTCCCTCGAAGTCCTTTCCAGTCATTCGCTTCCATGCTGAATCACCATCGCCCTCCACGTCTTCAACGTTGAGGTTCTGCATCACGCAATTAAGCGCAAAGGACCAGTATTGAGCGGGCAATCCGGCGTGTAGCATGGATGCTGCGACTGTGTTGATCACTTCTTGATTTGACCGTTCAGCGAGTGAATTGTTACTGGGTTTCCCTGGAAGGGAATGATCAATCACGATCTTCAACTGTGCCATAGCTGAATCGAACTCTGGTGCTTCATCACTGTACGCCATATGAATCTTGCGTCTTCCCATAAGGCGTCTGATGGCCATGACGACTTCGTCAGTGCTCCTTGAAGCCGTGGGAATCGCTGCAATCATTTTGGTGGCGATGTCCCTGATGACTAGAACCTCACGTGCCCCGTCATCGAGTCCAATGCCTGCTTCGGCGGCCTTGCGCATATCAAGGAAGTCGAACGTCACAAGATCTCCCCAGTGTTTGATCACACGTTGAAATGCACCTCGTTGTGTTCGTAAGTGCTTCATCTTCGCGCGTATGCACGATTCGCAATATGGATTGCGGTAGCGATGAGTACACAGATGCGCCAATGTCTTCGCTTCGGCTTTCAGTGTTCCGACTCTGGCCTTGCGGCTCGGTGCACCGTCGCCTTCCACATCAATGATCACCTCATCGTCACCATCCAATGGAATTTCACCCACTCCTTTCCCTTCGTCGTCGTCCGGAGGGCGTCCGGCCTCAGACTCTGGTACTTCTTCTATAGGAGGTTCTTGGGGTTCAGGATCAGGAGGTCGTCCGTGATCATCACCTTCTTCTTCTGCTTCGATCTCGCCTGGTGCAGCTTCAGCGGCAGCTGCGACGCTGACGTCAACATTGCCTGCTATCAATGCACCCTTGAAGATTTCGGTGATGGCTTTGGCCTCCGGATCATCATGAACCAATGACTTGGAACTCCCGGCACGAACGTACGGGATGTCACCGTTCACGAACAGAGATATTCTCTTGCCCTGCGGGTTGATCATGAATGGTTCCCTTCCGGGAGGCCACACAAACCCGTAGTTGAAGTTCATACATCTCTTGCCTATGGAAAGCACCGACGGCGTGTCGTCCAACACATAAGCGTTGATCGGTTCCTCGAACGACTCAGTCTGGAAATTCGACACGAGATCGGTATCGGTGATTCCATTGGCTGTCTGAAATGATATGGGCTCTGGAGTCACGAGTGTCTCGAGACTGTGCTTCTCGATCTTCTTCTGAGATATGAGGTCATGACCACACCCAGTGTCCATGAGAAACTTGATCTTCTTCTTAAGGATGACTGGTTGAACCATACATTTGAACAAGCCTTGATTGATGATCCGTTTGCTGTGTGCAGCATCGAGTTCGCGCTCAACGATGGAATCCTCACCGTCGTAGAACGAAACTTCTTCCACTCGAGACGTTCCTGGGATTCGTACGAATGAAACTCGATCTCCGCATTGATCATCATCGTCGTCAACCATGTCTCTCATGATCTGTGCCCTCAATCTCGCTTTGTGCTTGGCGAATTCCAAGCTCACAGCGCGATCCTCATCATTGATAAACGCTTCCATGTCGACGTACTTCACCTTCCGCTCTTTGTCTTTCTTCGATCGTCTAGGACACGAAGAAATGAACTTCACGTCATTGGCAAATGTCACATTGCGCTTTATCACTTTTCGGGTCGACGTAGTCGTTCCCGAGGATTCGTCATCTGTTGAACAATCCGAATCAGCGTCGCTGTCAACGGATGGACAATCTGACTCCTCCTCATCTTGTCTTGAAGATCGCTTCCATATAGCCGGAGCTGATGGATTCCACCTTCGACACAATCTGATGGCGGGTGCAGCAGGGAGTGCCTTGGCCTTGGCATTCGGCTTCGCTGGAGCTGCCTTCGCTTCGGATTTGGCTTTAGCTTTTGCCTTTGGTTCCGGAGCTGGGGTAGCTGCTGCCTCATGCTTGAAAGGACAATTCTCTCTTGAGCACGAGCCTGTGTTCTTGAACGAGTAGCATATCCTGTTTCCTCCTCCTCCAGATGGACTTGGGGTTCTCGTCCTCGGCGTGAAGGGTCGTTCTGGAGTCTTCTTCGAGTGACTGAATGGACACTTATCGCCATTTCGACACCCTGCATCTGTGAAATGGAACTTGCAGCGGATTTGCTTCTTGCTTTTGTCACCTCTGTTGTCCGCTGACTCACTCCTCGTCTTCTTCTTGGGCTTCGGCTTGGTCTTCGCATGACTCTTCGCTTTGCTTTGAGGTAGTACAGGTGTTGCTTTGTCCGGCTTGGTCGGCGAAGCCTTGACCTTTGCGGATGGAGCTGCGTTAGGCGTAGGTTTCTCAGGTACCTTGGCCGGTGCAGCAAGCAAATCCTTGCCCTCAAGCATCTGGCGCAAGCCAATTTGAGTCTGAGTGAGATTTGACTGTTCTCGTTTCCGCATGATGGTACGATCAATGATCTTCATCAGGTTGTCGTACGATCGATCTTCATGATTGTAGGGCAGGTGTTCATAGTGCATGCCCAAGTCCATTTTCATTGCGGGCGAGTCCTTGATCTTGCTGTACAAGCAATCACGGAGAGCTGTTTTGGATGGAATGTCCTCTGGTCTCATCCGTCCCAGAACTTCCAACCACGTCTGCTTGAACGTATGAAGCTTGTTGTCGCCTTGGTACTGGAGCTTCACCAAATACTCAAGAGTGATGATCATGTCAAGACGATCATGCGTTCGAAAACTTTCGTACATCATCGCGATGACTTGTCGTCCTTTGATGATCTTCACGTCAGGCCTGCTGATGTAATCGTTGGCCTTCCGGTTCACCTCGAGGTACAGGTCAGCTGATTTGTCACCACCGGCACGTAGCATTGCGACCATGGCAATCCCCAATTTGACGTCTATGCTCTTGAACTTCTTGTGTCCTGAATCATTCAATGCTTCGACATCAGGGAATGGGTTGAACGCTGGTGCCAGCCATAACATCCAGTCCTCATGATGTGGGTCGGCTGATGCCCCTAAGACATTTGCCGTGCACACAGATCGCCAGTTGTTGAGATGAGTGAGAGTAGGCCATGGAGGAACAGTAACTTTGTCGGCTTCCCTCCTGGAAATTCTCACCTCTGTGACTTCAGGATCCGCGTCTCCATCAGGATCACGCGCATGTGAGCCAGGATCCGATTCGGGTTTGCCCCCTCCGCCTTTCTTCTTGTCATCATCATCATCAGGCGGATCTGGAGGATCATACCCCGTGCCGGTACCTTCATCATGCTCTTCCTCTCCGTTCTCGTCGCCAGCTTCATCACCGTCATCGTCTCCATTGTTTTCCTGAATCGTTTCAGCGAATAATCTCCACTCATCACGATCAGCTCTGAGACGTTGTTCGGCTTTCTGAGCCTTGAGTACTTCACTTCGCAGATCAGCAATCTTCTCTTCGTACTGCTCCGCGATCTCCTTCTCGATCTGACGCCTCCTTGCCTCATGGATGGAATCGTCATAGGCGACAGGGGGACCAACGAGGTCGTTGCCCTTAGTAGATGCGGTGACACCATCGATGCCAACAGGTCTTGAGGAGCTGGCCGATGCTGTGGACTTCGATCCCAACATCCCGCGATCCCCCAAGAGTTCGCGTAGCTGTCGATCACGCACAGCTGCCGCATCACTTTTCCCATGAAATCCGCTTGGTATGCCAAACAAAGTGGCTGCACTAGGCGTGGAACGCGCAAGTGCTGGGCTGCTAATACCTGGCACGTGGTGCTCGGGCATTGCATCCGCCACGATTGGCATTGAACTGCGGCCAGTGAAGAAGTTTCCACCGGTGAATGGAATTCCGTCCATCACAAGGTTCTTGTCCTTGTCCGATTCCGAGAATGCGAACTTCTCTTTGGCGACTGGACTAACTTGACTTGGGGACCGTATTTCAGGGGATCGTACCTCATCTCCTACGGAAAATGCAGGCATTACTTCCTTTCCTACGTGCTCCCAGCCAGACTCAGTAGTCCTCGAAGACATGGGCATGCTCGAAGGTCGCGTCGCTCCTCCTTGATTGGAGTTTCGCGCTGCCTCCAATTCGCTGCGTGTCCTCGCTTGAAGATCTTCTTGTGCTTTGAGCGTTTTCCTGAGTTCACTCAGCTCGTCGTGCAAGGTAGGCAATGATCGCCTTGCATGATCTTCATTCTGATGAAGTCGTTCCTCTGCTTCTTGCATCCTCTTCACAGCCATTTTGCGGTACTCTTCCTCTTCACCAAGACGTTCGCGAAGCCGAAATCGTTCTTGTTCAATGGCTGCGCTGTTTCCAGCTAGCCCTTGGATCTCGTTCACAGCCCGCAACTCCTGGTTCTTGACCAAGTGGAATCGTTCCTGCATTGCTTGTAAGGCTTGTTCCGAACTTGCTGTGTTTGACCGGAGGACCAAGTTCTCTCTGGCGTGTTCATGAAGTTCATGAGTCAGACGCTCATACTCACGTGCCATAAGCTCGCCATCACCTTGCGCTCTTGCCTCCAACTGCACAAAGTTGGTGGCTGCCTCCGTGCGGAACACGTGTAGCTGTTGAGCTAAATCCTCGGCAACGGCATGTGCTTGACGTTGTTGAGCAGAGTTCTGCTCATCCATGCGAAACAAAGCTGTTTCATAGTCTCGCTTCATCTCCTGATTGACATTGTTGATGTGCCTCATGGCTAAGCATGCATGATCACGTTGTCGTTCCAATTCCTCAATGCGAATTCCAGATCCTTCATCTTCTTGTTGCATCTCCTTGATCTTGTCCATCAGGGTCTGGACGATTCCTTCGTATTCTTGCACCTGACTGCGATAGTACATCTGCTGTGCAAGGTTCGATGCTTCGAACTGTTGCGAAATCGTCAGTTCCTGGTAGGCATTCGGACCGTCAGCTATTGCAGGCGTGGCCACGGATGACGCATCACCACGTGCAGGAATCGTATCCAGAGTCATGTCCAGATCGTCAGTATCGCGTGGTTGATTGGTAACCATCCGATTCCAAGTCATGGACTTGTCACGCCCACGAGTAGCCGAAGTCCTAGATCGCGCCGAAGAGCTTCTCGAAGATGATGGTCTTGACTTCTTCTCCAAGGTCTTGACTCCTTTGTCCTTAGCCCTGGACGTAGTCCGAGGTGCCTGAAAACCAGACGCTTCGGCCCGTCGTTCTGAAGCCTTGCCCGTCCTCGAACCTGTGGATGTCGGACGTGAAGGCGTAGATGCTCTTGGTAGACTCTTTGCTTTCCCCTTGGGAACTGCCTTTGCAATGGCAAGCGCAGAAGATTGACCTTTGTCATCTTCCGTGGAGCTATCAACGGATTGCACCACTGTGTCATCAGCTGTTGACTCACCAACGGCTGGCGCTGCCACATCGGCACCGAAAGTCATTGTCGTATCTTGGCTTGATCCTGAGTTCATTGTGGTCGTAGTAGATCAAGTAGTCGTTGCTGTAGAAAGGCAGAGCCGCGTACGGCTGATAACCTGCGTGGGGGATTGATCTCGACTTGGTTGCTGCTCTCCCCACCAGAGCTGTAATGAATGTAGGTGTGGCTGGCTAGCACTCTCCACAGACTGGACCCTGTCTCTCCCTCTTACTTCCACACGTGCAATCCTATGCAGGCAGAACCGGCGGCCGTTCCTTTTGCACTCACTGCCGGCGGCGGTTCGTCTGTGCAACGGGATAGCTCTGATTGCTCAGGATAGAAGACACATATAGCACTTAGCTATGGGCATTGACTTGAGCCAAACGTTGCGTTGGCGGTCACATAGAAAGGTAAAGATGAGGGATGCGTAGCATGCCCCCTAGAGTCGAGGGACGCGTAGCGTGCCCCCTTCTCTTGCACTTTACACGGTCTTGCTCACAGCTCTTATAGTGACACCTTAGAACATGACAAGGCATCGCAGTCCGTTCGCATTTACTACTGCTGCTATACTGCTACTTCTACGACGACTACGACGACTACTACCACGACTACGACTACTACGACGACTACGACTACTACGACGACTACTACGACTGCTACGACTACTACAACGACTACTACGAGTACTGCGACGACGACTACTACCAGTACTACTACTACTACTACTACTACTACTACTACTACTACTACTACTACTACTACTACTACTACTACTACTACTACTACTACTACTACTACTACCTCTACTTCTACTTCTACTACTAGTACTAGTACTAGTACTAGTACTAGTACTAGTACTAGTACTAGTACTAGTACTAGTACTAGTACTAGTACTAGTACTAGTACTACTACTACAACTACTACTACTGCTACTACTGCTACTACTGCTACTACTGCTACTACCCTCGGAACCTTAAAACGGGAACTTTCTAGATAAAACCAATATTTCTAGATATCTATAAATAAGGGCCAGGCTACTCTAAGAACTGTCTCGTGGATGTGCTACATGTTCCGAGTTGGCCGCTTTGAGTGTCGATCGCTCGCTTCAGGCATGCTCGAAGCGTCCCATGTTGCATTCAGGAGTGAGCATGGAGCAATATGAACAGTCAGCATGGTAAAACCTTCCAGTCTGAGACATTTGTTCTTGTACTTGATGCCTGACCCAACGGTTCCGACCAATGCGTGGGGATGACGCAGAATGGGACCGAAGGTATCACTTGCTCGCTTAAACTTCCGATGCCTTCAGTTCATGTGTGCAGCTGCTGACGACATTGAGGGTGTCAGGGTATAATTGTTGCAGCCGTTCGAGGATCAGGTGAGCAAGCGCTGCACTAGGTTTGCACGGCAGTGATCATGCCTGTCGTGGACGGAGCAGATGGCCCGGTGGATCAAACGTCCTGGTGGCAAGGACTTCACAAGCAGTGGGAGGAGACCCCGCTGCTCCGCGACCGGATGCGCAAGGGCATGCATTTGTTGATCCCGCATCCGCTTTGCAGAGCAGATGATAAGCCTTCCCCGGATTTCGTGGAACGCTCGGTGCACAATTGCCGGCAGAACAAGGATGTTCTGATCCCGGCGATGAAGCGCTGGGCCGACAATGGTCGCGACACCGTGCCATCGATCGACTGTCTTTATCGTGAGGTGGAGTTGTTCTTTCAGGTTTGTCACCGTGAGGACTTGACGCCCGGGGACACGCACATGGACTGCTGGACGCTGCGTAAGCTCATGACTCTAGTCAAGTCTTTGCTGTCCAAGAACAATCCCCCGACAGTTTCTTGCTTGCAGGTCTTTGGGTCTGTGTGTGTGTGTGTGTGCGTGCACTGTGTGTTCATCCCACCGAATTTGGGGTTTGCAGTGGCAAACACTGCATACGTGCATGGGCTAAGGACGAAATCATGGCAGAGATTTTCCTTGCCTTCGGCTATGAAATTTCTGTCGAGGACCAACTCGCTCCGGATGAAGAGCCGGAGGCTTCTATGATGAACTTATATCCGCTCGCATGTTTTAAAGCCCGCAGCATCTCAGTCAACTTTTTTCCCCATGAGGTGCCGCAGCCGGCGCCCGAGGAAGTCATTGATCAGCCTGAGGAGCAGAGTGAGTCTGAGGACGAGATAGCAGAAGATGCTGTTTTGGAGGATTCTCAACTTCTGCAGGATTCCGATAGGTTGGTTGGGGAGGAGCTCCCCAAGCATGCCCCTATTGCTGACAAGGAGCCGTTGAGTATCGGCCGCCCCGTTGCGACCCCGCAGTTCAGGGCCTGCGAGCCACCCGAAGTTGAGGTTCCAGCTGCCCCGATTGCGACAGAGTCCTATGAGAACTTGGGTTCCATGTCTTCGCTTTGTGCTGCATTGGATGAGCTGAAGCTTCGTGCCTCCGAAGAGGCTGCTGTGGAGGAGTAGCTGAATTCATGCATGTGAAACACAACATGCATTGTGCATATAGTGAACTGATATGATTTCAGGAGCCTATCGATGGCGAGCCTATTAACATCTGTTCCGATGATGATGATGAGATCCCCGAAGGCCTGAATGTGGAGACAGAAGCCCAGCGGCTCCAGTCAAGACTTCAGGAACTGCAGGCACTGCACGCAGTTGCCCTTGAACAGCGTGCCAAAGCTTCCATGCCGGGCTCGCCCCCGCCTCCTGCTATCGATCTGGAAGCTGCGCCAGCTCCGAACGATCCAGCCCCAGAAGTCCCAGAAGCTGCCCTCAACTTGACAGGTTCCGTTATGGATACCGCGGAAACTCAGGTCGATTTGCAGGTGGTGCCTGAAACCGAGCCGGCTCCAGCGAAGGAGACTGATCCGCTCCTGGCAGCTGCTTGCCACAATTTAGGTCGGGTGAGGTGGTAGATTAGAGTTCGTCGCAGTGGTTCACGTGCTTCGGATGTAGTAGTGAGCCATCTCACCCCCCCTGCTTGGCAACATGAGGCTCTTCCGGATGTGAGTTGTTGGGATGGTGTGTCACGACGAGATCAACACTTGATGGTCGCCTCTCGCAAGGAGGCCAAGGCGAATAAGAAGAAGGGCACCACAGATTCTTGTCGCATATTTGTGCCACCTTCACACGATAGCCGTGATCAGTCTCTTATGTTCATCGAACATTGGGTCATGTATATCTCAGGACAAGCCGAACAAGAAGCTGAAGCGCAAGAGCTCCCGTCGCATGAAAATGTTGAAGAAGGCCAAACGAACCAAGAGAACCAAGGTGACCGAAGAGGCTGGTCCTGAGGCTCCCGAGCCCGAAAGGATTGTCCCCGAGCCCACCAGCAAAGCCAAAGCCAAAGCGAAGAGCCACGCGAAGCCCAAAGCCAGCCCCAAAGCCACGCCAAAGCGCACCCCGAAGGCCAAGAGCTGCCCGATGAAGAGTGCCCCGAAGCCCAAAGCCAGCCCCAAGAGTTCCTCGAATCCGAAGCCATCGAAGAGAAAGGCTGCTGAAATGGAGCCCACTGCCCCCACCGAGCCCAGTGCCCCTGCTAGCAAGGGTCGGGGAAGGGGCCGGGGTGGAGGAAAGGGTCGGGGCAAAGGGGGCGACAAGCCCCGTCCTGCCGATGCTGTGGATGCTGCATCCGCAGCAGCCGCACGGCCTGACAAGAGCAAGGTTGCCATCCTATCCCGCTACCTCAAGCAGTTCGGTAACATGCCGTATGAAGCGACTGGCTTGGATCTGCACAAGCGCAAGTTCGATAAAGTGGTCACTCTCAACACGTACTGGAACCGGCCAGCATGTGGTGTGAAGCTTAAGAGGGAGGGTGAGAAGGCCACGGAGGTTGCTTACTTTTCCAAAGCCTCGTGCCCCACGTCTACCATTGCAACGCACTTGCAGCTTGCGATTTGGGTGGTCGAAGCCTGATTCACTGTCTTGCATGATGTGTCTCTTGATTGTCGGAATGAAGCCTTGCATGATATCTCACGTGAACTCAGGCTGAGAAGTTGCAGGAGGATAATGATTTCCTCGGCACAGAGGCTGGCGGGGCCTTTGTTGAGATGCTGAAGGCATCGATGGCAGAGGCTTGGAGTAGCTTCAAGCCAAGCTCAGGATGATCTCTGTGTCGATCTCTTGCATCACCTCGACTCGACTGGATTCCGGTAAGTGCCCTATGTAACGATCGAATTGAACGATATTGGTTTAATTGCACAACAAAACGGGCCCACGGAACCTTTTCGATCTGGTGTCTTAGATGCTTCTGTAGATACTCTACAGAAACCAATTAGGGTTAGGGGTCCTGCACAGGCACTCGTCTTACGAAACGGGTGGTAGTGTTGCAGTGCTAGCACGGCTGCCCAGCAGCCACAAGCTGAGACCATTGCAAGGGGTGCCAAAAAGACGTGTCGAAGCCATCTCTCATGTATTCATGAGCTGCATATACATGTACTGCAGTTATCAAGCTACTTTCTCAAAATGCCGCCAGGTCATCAGGCTCTGCAAGAGCCGTCTTCGTGGTGTGGCTCTCGCTGCACGGTCTGGTCGATATACTGGTCGTCGTGGTCCCGCCTCGGTTAAGGGTTTAGGTCCGGGGATAGGTTTCAGTTCCTGCCACGTGGTAGCGCTTTCATGAGTGCACTCGATACGACGATGACTTGTGCGGCTCGGATATAACAACAGGTGCCTCGCCAAAAACACTCGGCCCCTTGTTCGATAGTGCCTGCAGCTTGTGCAAGATGCTTTCTGAGCGGGATGTAGACATGCTGGTATGGCGGCTGTCACGCTTGGGGGCGCCCAAAGTATCCCGTCTAAGCATCGAATTCAGGCAACACATAAGACACCATTGTTCTTATCATGGGGGCCCTGCTTCGCATCTCACCTGAGGCATTTGTGCTGCTGGTGATCTTGGTGGCCTTCACAGATTGCGGCAAAGTGCCCCACAAGGCTGACCCATAATATCATATTCGCAATATAGAATGAGCGTTCCGTGTGCACTGGCCAGGCCTTCCAGTTCCTCGAGTTCTTTGCCGGAGCAGGGAACTGTTCGAGATTGTTCAGGTATGCTAATATTTCTACTGCTTCCGTCGATCTAAAGTATGCCAAGCATCTGGCACACCTGTGTGACGATGAGCAGCCCATGGACATGACCACCTGTGCAGGGTTCTCGTTGCCCGGCTACACTAGTTCAGACTGATCGTCTTCATGGGCCACAGGGTAACAAGCCTCCGCCGCCCTTCAGGCTATGTGTGTGGATGATACTACATGCCGACCCCGGTCGGTTCTTCGTGGTCCTGGCAATGGTTTGTACATCTTTTACGAGCATCAATATGGCAACCAACGGCAGGAGCCCTTTGACCCCATACGGCAATGAACGATATGCCTATGTGCAAATGGGCAACACTCTATTGGAGCGGAGTCTAGTTTGCAATTCGGGTTCAACAGCAGTGGTGCAGTAGTCGACACAAAATAGGAGCGGGAGGGGAGGGAGACGGGGAAAGGGTGGAGAGGGAAGGGGAGGGCAAGGGGCAGGGAGGGAGAGAGAGAGGGAGAGAGATAGAGAGGGAAAGAGGGAGAGCGAGAGAGAGAGAGAGAGATATGGAGAGAGAGAGAGAGAGAGAGAGAGAGAGAGAGAGAGAGATAGACAGAGGGAGGGAGGGAGAGAGGGAGGGGGAGAGCGAGCAAAAAAAGGAGAGAATTGGACACCTTGCAAGCGCAAATCTTAAAGCCCCTCACTCCCTGAATATCAGTTATAAAGGGCCACATAAAATATAGAGTAGTTTAACCCCATGCAGCTATATAGTATAATATTTCTACTGCCCTAAATCCTCAAACCGAAAATTACTATGACAGCCGATCCCTCCCTCCGCCGGCGGAAGACTTTCGGATTCTTCTCTGGCTTCGGGCGTTTCGCGACTTCGGGTTCTCTGTATATAGTATATAAACTTAACAGAATGGTTCTGTGAGTTTTGAGGTTCATAACAGGGAAATCGTCTTTCTAGCTTGTGGTTTCCTGTGATATAGCTATAGTGATTGCTGGCTATTATAGGGTTCGGAGCACGACCATGCTGGAATGGTATTGCAGAGTTTCGGGGGTCTCGGGTTGCACCTATCTAGAGTTGCTTTCTTGGATGAGAGAATTCAGGCGGGCTTGCTGTCTTAATTATTACAGTGGTTGATGGTCTCTCTCTCCCTCTCTCCCTCTCTCTCTCTCTCTCTCTCTCTCTCTCTCTCTCTCTCTCTCTCTCTCTCTCTCTCTCTCTCTCTCTGTCTCTCTCTGTCTCTCTCTGTCTCTCTCTCCTCTCTCTCTGTCTCTCTCTCCTCTCTCTCTGTCTCTCTCTCCTCTCTCCTCTCTCTCTCTCTCTCTCTCTCTCTCTCTCTCTCTCTCTCTCTCTCTCTCTCTCTCTCTCTCTCTCTCTCTCTCTCTCTCTCTCTCTCTCTCTAGCTTTCTTCAGTCTCTCCCGTTCCGTTCTGTGCAGTGACATGCATGCACTCATTGTATTCTGAGGGTGGCTTTACTCAGCATCCTCATTGTGTGTCGGGGCGGAACCTTCTTGGTGGAGCAGCCGGCCTCCTCGGCATTCGTGTGGCATCCTGCAATGGAATTCTTGAGATTCCACAGGTCTTTGCATGCTACTTATTATTGCATGGCAGTATACTATCTAAATAGATGTCTATCGGTATAGTCGCAAGAGAAGTTCAGTTCTCGAAGCCCTCAAGCAAGACCCAGGTTTACGAAGTTCACTGGTGGATGATGAAGTACTTGTCTCCGAGCCCAAAGCGAAGTATGGCATTCTGCAACAATCCGTGGTGCATCAAACTAGACCATGGTAAGCTTCGGAATGAGGATAAGGAGGCACTCTCTTCAACCTGCCGTCGTCCTACATCAATCCATTACACCGATGAGAGTGGAAACCATCGTTACGTGGGGACACCAGCGATCAAACAGACTGAGCCACTTTGCTGAATTCCTGCATATAATCTGCCCAACAACGACAAGCTGCCTCCTTTGTGACCCACGCAAGGACATATCCAGTGCCCTTTGCTCTTCAGCTTTTGCTGCTGGCGCCACAGCTCCTGACTGCGGGAGAGGGCATGCCAGTGATGTCTTCTGAGGAAGAGGGTCAGCTAGATGCCAAAGGGTTGTTTTCGGAGATGAATTTTGATGACCCGCTGGGCCATTGGTCTCGTGCAGGTTTAGCAGAGGTGTGCCATTATGTCCGGGGCGGCAAAGCCTTGAACTGCCCCGAAGCCTGGAAGGCGGTTTTCCCCCAAAGCTTGTAAGGCTTGTATAGTGTATGGTTGTGAAATGGTACAATATTGCATGATTAATATTTTATATTCGGGTCTGTTCATGCCTAAGAAACAGCAGTGCGCAGAGCTTTTCAAGGGGTTTGGGGCCCTTCCAGGCAAGTTCCGTACAGTGCCATAGAGTCGGTGGGGCTGACTCCGAAAAAAGCCGTAATCACTCCAGGAAGTCCCGAAACAATTCCAAGAAAACCCGGAACCCGTAATTGCAAATGCAATTCCAAAAACACCCGTAAAGCGTAACGACTCCGAAATTCCCCAGGATAACTCCGAAATAAGCCGGGGAGAAAGCGTAACGGGGATTCCAGATCTTCCCGAAGTAATTCCGAAAACACCCGAACCCATACCTTCACAAAACCCGCTCCTAAATACCCTTAAAAGATACCCGCCGGCTACTTAAGCGCAGTTTTGGTGCCCATCGAATCAGAGTTCTTGTAGGGCACACCGACAGCATGGCCGACGCAGCGCCGAAACCCCTGCAGTCCAGGGCATGGAGTACTCCAGGTCTGTGTCGTGGTGCTAGCTATGTCATGAAGACTGCCGGAGGGGTTAAGGTGGAGCCGGAACAGGATCTCGAGCAAAGAGCTCCAGATATGGATGCTGATCATCTGCAACAACAGATCCGAGATACCCAGCTGTAATACAGTGGGACGACTTGGCTCATGAATTATATACATCCATCCGAACTTAGGAGACTGAAAAAGCTCTGGCCATGCTGCAGCAAGCCCAGGAGCACATTCTGTTCATCTTATTTAAATCTATGGTGCTGCTATACACATGCGTTTGTTTTGGCAGGCTGCATCGAAGGAAGAGGTTGCTCCACAGATGGCCCAACCCGTCGGACTTGCGCAGCCCCAGGCACAGTGACAGTGCAAGTATAATATCCCAAATCAAAGCCCGGTTCCCTTTCGAAGCCGATGTGCTCCCCGCCCGCAGGAAGCTTTGGCGGTGGAGAGCGGTGAGCAGGCTTGATCGTGTTGTTTCGTATGCATGCATCAAGTAAACAACTCAATTCTGGTCCAACCAGGCCGATGATCCCGAAGACCCTCGCGACGCACTGCTACGTAGGCTGCAAGCTGAGAATGAAGCCCTGAAGCTATCTTTGCGAAATCCGGGGGTGCCAGGCCTTACAACCCCAAACAAACGCCAGCCCTCGCAACCACCAAGCGTGACGACGGCGACAGCACCAGTGACCCCAAGCCCCTCGACGACGGCAAGTTCCGTGCGAACCCCGCCCACAACCGTTGCATCACGTACATCCTCGCCTCCAGCTGATTGTACAACGGCTGAAGTGGAGAAACTCCTCAAGAGTCAAGACCACGACAAGATTGAGATGAAGTACGATGCATCGGACAAGGACTAGTGTGTGTCGGGGTTGTTTTCAGCTGAACAGGTAATTAATTAATCTATAGGGGTGAGAATAAAGAAAAGGTCTGATTGTTGCACGGGCCCACACATCCATAGAATGCCATCCTGCAATACATGTATATTATTTATACTGTATATGCACGCATGCATATATACTATGATGGCTGCATGTCTGTGTCTTACACTACATGTGTGCAGAATAGAATGTATGTTATCATCTGCAGTCTACCGAAGTTCAACATGTGCAGAGCATCACCCACCCTCTGCCTCTCGCCTCTCCCAACTCACCCGCCCACGCATACATAATATGGATTATGCACTCAAACACACAGCAAGTGTACACAGGTACTGACATGCACAAGCATGCCCGTGCATGTGAACATGCAATGCAAACACATCTACTATATAATTTACATATATATGTATATATCATTCTCCACCTCTCTCTCTACCCCTCGTTACATTTCATTTTCCTGAGTCATCCCGGTTCCTTATTCATGCAATCATTCTCTTATATCATATATTTCTCTTGATGTCTCTCTCCACCCCTTTCTCCCGATCTCCTCATGCGCACACACACACATGCATCGACTCTCTCGCTCTCTCTTCCTCACTCTCTTTCATTTATCTCCAGGTGTCAGGTCTGTATGCATATATGATAGACCCATATATCTATGCAGGAGCTCAGCGACAAAGCCCTGGATGCCCGCCTCCGTCGGATGTGCGAGACCAAGCCGAAGACCAGGAGATGCGCCATGCCATCTTGGATTGCAGACCAGTGGAAAAACTTAGATTCCAGGGAGAATCTTCGATTGTGCTTACTGGAAGCTATCAAAGACATCGGCGTCCAGAGTGATGCTGAGACTCGGAAGAAGGTCAAGGTGAGGGGGAATGCGATATTAATCTATCTGTAAATACTCCGCCCTGTGCAAAAGTGTACTTGTTGCTGCTCCCATGCAGGCAAGATTCGTGACCAGAGTCACGATACGTTCGAAGGAAACCACGCAGGAGATCAAGGGGGCCTGGTGCACGGAGCAGAAACTCCGGGTGGAAATGAAATACTCGAGGCTCCTGGTCATTCCATTAGTCAAGACCACACTTCCTTCTTTCGTGTCCAACGGCAATGGTATATCTCATGCTATAGCAGCTGAGGCAGCTGATTCAGAAGATAATCTCGTACTGCCGCCGCTTTCCAAAGCTGCTCGTGAGGTGCAAAGCATCACGGAGTGGGGGGATTGCACGAGCTGTTGTGTGGACT
Source organism: Symbiodinium sp. CCMP2592 (assembly GCA_905221615.1). Lineage (NCBI taxonomy): Eukaryota > Dinophyceae > Suessiales > Symbiodiniaceae > Symbiodinium > Symbiodinium sp. CCMP2592. The sequence goes on along the minus strand of CAJNDT010006030.1, from coordinate 341,248 downwards.
CTGTATGCATGCACACAGCATGCATATGCAGGCCTTGGAAATATGACCCGGACGTTGAAGAGTACTTCGTTGAGATTTCTGATACGCAGACCTTGCGCCAAAGCGAGCTGGAACAGCTTCAACAAGAGGAGGCTCTGGATGTGGCTTTGCTGAAGCTTTATCATCACACTTGCCATGCAAACCCCTTATGCTACGTCCTTCATGTGTGTGTGTGTGTGCATGTGGGTTTCGCTGTTGTAATCCAAGGAGGAGGCTGCTGACAAAGCCATGGAGGATATGAAATCTGACTCCGTGGTACCCTTGTCTTTCCGAGCTGCTAATTGCCGTGGGCCTGTTGGGAGCTACAAAGAAACCAATCAAGAGGTGGGGTGCACAAAGCTTGGGTTGTAGCTCTACATAAATCCCAATGTGTTGCAGGTTGTGGACGATGTGAAGAAGTTTATGGCTGCGATTAGTGCCAAACATGCAACACTGGCGTCTTGGTTGACCCAGCTCGACGGCCCCACGGTCGAGCGGGTGGAAAAGTAGCATGGCTGTAGATATGCATGCAAGGGTTCACGTCAGTGGCTGAAACCTTGCTGGCATGTTGGGCTGTGTCAGGTTCCGAGATCAGTTGGTTGATATCAACAAATCGTTGGATGAATGCAATGAAGAAATGGCTGATCATTTGCTTTCTGCGGAGATGGATGACTGCCCAAAAGATCAGCAGCTTGACTTGTTCATCCCCAATGAAGTTCCGCTCCCCACCCCTCTAGCAGCCCTTCCACAGCATACATTCCAGGCTGCTGGAGAAGATCGCCGCCACGAAAGCCAAAGCACGTGCACCGTATCTTGGATATCATAAAGACCTCGGATGCTTTACAGGCTCACATTTGGTACGCACAAGGTGTGCCAAGCTGACTGCGAAAGAGAACAGCTTCAAGTGCGAAGCTTACAGTCGCCAATCGGTGCTGCAATTGATGAATCCTATCCATTCAGCTGATTTAGAAATGCTAAGGGTCTATCTATCCGAGCACAAGAAGCTCAACAAGGGCGATAGCAAAGCCCCGCCAGCGCCCGCAGCTACAACTCGTGGCAAGAATCCTAAGAAGAAGAAGTCGAAGGCTACTACAGACAAGCCGACAGAGACCGAAGCACCTGCCCCCAAGCCCAAAAAGCGTGCTGCAAAAGCAGCGCCCGCCCCTAAGAAGCGAGTGAAGGCCAAGATGCTTGGGTGAATTTTGACAGGTCTGCTTAAAGCAGATTTGCAAAGCGATGACTTTGCTGGGGGTGGCAGTCTTTTCTGCCGTGCACATGACAGTCTGCTTCAGTTCCGTGCCAACCGTGACTGGTCATGTGCGACGCTGCCAAAAATAAGTAGTCTTAGAACTCTTGCATGAGTCCACAAACCAGCTGCCTGATTTCCCAATCTATACTGGAATCCCGTTCACCTCACTATGCCAGGTCCAGGCAGCATCGGGCGCAATCTCGCTGATCAAATCGGACACGGGGCCAGCCTTTGATGAAATATCTCTTCATATAACTCATCTTAAGATCTTATATGCCTCAAGCCGTCGGGAATTCGGTTTGGGTTAGAAGCTTATTGTGACCACACCTCCCATACATGCTCACTCGGGCATCCCTGAAGGTGCCGTGCAGACGAGTGTTGGATACTGCAAAGGCGGTTGTCGCAAGAGATCGATCAAGAGGGATTTCGACTGCAGACCCCGTTGTTGAGAGATTAGCGAAAGCTCGCCCCGAACATTCGGCTTTTCACCTGCAAAACATATTACATATAATTGTGTTATAGGTGCAATCGAAAACCCTAGAGAGATCAACTAACAAACCAAATAGCCCTACAACCGAGGCCCGGGACGCTTACCGCACTGTCTTCAAGCATGAGCTGGGGCTGAAGGTCCGTATCAGCAAGAGCAGCTGTGGGGGACAGCAAGTCGAATGGATTCGACCATCAGACTACTTGAAATTTATGGACGAGAAATCAAAGCTTGAGTTGGTTCTTGGGAAACCTACTTTGGCGGAAGCTGCACCAGCCCTGGAACACTTCTGGAAGCGCTACGAAGCAATCAATCCCTCACATCAGGTGTTTGAGAGGGCCAGGCAGGGCCGCTTGGTTCTGTCCCAAACACTACCTTTCTACTTCCATGCAGACGAAGGCCGAACCCTGAAGAAGAAACCGGTCTTTATTATCCAATGGCAGCCATGCTGCGGCAAAGGAGTGGGTCGAAAGAACGATCCTGCCGTCATCAAGGCTCGGCTTGAAGAGCTTGAGCTGCAGCCGAACTTTAAGGGGCACTCTTTCGTGACCCGGTTCTTGGCTGGCTTGCTGATGGGTTCGAGCTATGCTGACAAGCCTGAAGTTCTGAGCGATCTGATCGAACATATTTGTTTGGATATGCAAGACCTCGGCGACAATGGTATTGAGCTTTCGCAGGGGCATCTTTGGTTGTGCCCGATTGGCAACAAAGGCGATTGGAGCTACCTAGTGCAGGTGGCTAATTTGACGCGATCATATCGGAATGCCCCAAAGCGTGCCTCCTCCAAGGCGCCCAACAAGTGCATCTGCCATTGGTGCATGGCTGGTGCACCAGCTTTTCCGTATGAAGATGTGTGCTCTGTACAGACTTAAGTTAATCAGTCATGTTTTTTCCTGTATATGGTATAGATGAAATGCTCGTCGTTGTAATCTTGCAATATTCTGAATATGCCTCGACCAGGAGTGACGATGCAAGGTTTCTTCAAACGATGCCAGTCTTAAGCATGCCATGGGCTTCGGAAGCTGCATTCACAAGACTGCTGCTTCATGACCCAGACAACAAGCCGTTCTTTCACAAGATTGACATGTGGCACAATGTACAGCTCGGACAAGGAAAAGCTTTCGCGGCTTCAGCTATGGTATCTCTCGTCCAGTACTTCGACGGCTCGAATGTGGATGTGAGGTTTTCGAGCATGTTCCTGGAGTTCAAAGAGTTCTGCAAGGTACCTCAGATAATAATAACAACCCAGGTTTTCAATAATCTTCCTGTTGTTCGAGAACCGGCCTCTGCGAAAACATGTTAGTCCGGATTCCTACATTACCACGCCAACCCGCTAGATAATCTGGGCTGTTCCGATTTCAGGCCATTGGCGAACAGACCTACCTGCAGAAATTTTCGCCTGATACTGTGGGCTGTGGACAGTCCATGCTGGATGTGCCAGATGGTCATTGGAACCGGGGAACAGTCACGACGAACCTCATGCGTTTCATCGAAAGCTGGTGTGACAAGAACAATATTCTCGGGTCCGAGGATGAGAACTTTCAGCTCATTGTCGCTGTGCTCGCCTAACGTAGAGCGGTTTAGCCTGAAGGGTTTTCTTCATAGAATAGTACAATTGAATCTTCTTATATGACCAAATAGGGAGTTTCAGACTTCTGAGGCTGGTGCTTCCAAGGCTATGAACGCGGCGCTAAGCGAGTTGTACACGTCTCAGATGTGGCTGCCACCGGACCAGGCTGGGAGGATTGGCCAGCGAGGCTTATACTTCCTTCGTGCGTATGTCAAGCTGGCCTACAACTACGGATGTTCGGGCTTCACACGCTTTCCTTTGTATCCGAAAGCACACATGTTGTTCCATACGTTCCATACGCTAAGCGTGTGCTCGCAGCAGGGCAAGCATGCTCTCAATCCCGTTTGTGAGTCATGCCCGCAAGACGAAGATTTTGTCGGAAGGATCGCGAGGATCACCCGCCGTTGCGGCACAAGGGCTGTACAGCCAAGTGCGCTCAGGCGTTACTTGATCCATTGCCGAACGGTTTGGGATCACGAGCTGTACTAAGCAGTCGAAAGAACTGATCGACCCACGAGTTCGAGCTTTCAGACGAGTTTCAGTCAGCGAGAGAGATTTCGATGGGTTTTTGCCATTTACACCAATTCCTGGGAATTTCAGAGGATTCTAACTTCAAGCAGATTTTCTGGAAATATTCAAATGATCTGAGAAATTCTCCTCCCCGGGTTCCCTAGGTACTGCTACTACTGCTACTACTGCTACTACTACTACTACTACTGCTACGACTACTACTACTACTACTACTGCTACTACTACTAGTACTACTACTACTACTACTACTACTACTACTACTACTACTACTACTACTACTACTACTACTACTACTACTACTACTACTACTACTACTACTACCACTACCACTACCACTACCACCAGCAACACCACCACTACCATCACGACTACCACAACCAACATCACTATCACTACCACTACCACTACCACTGCCGCTACTGCCACCGATGCCCCTACCGCTGCCGCTACCACTACGACTACTACTCCTCCTCCTCCTGCTCCTCCTACTCCTACTCCTGGTCCTGCTCCTACTCCTACTCCTTCTCCCACTCCTACTACTTGCTCCTGCTACCACTACTGCCACAGCTACATCTACAGCTGCTGCTACTGCTACTACTACTGCCACTAGTACAAGCTACTGCTGCAACCTCCACTACAACCATCACTGTAGACCCACTCTCACTATGCGCGATTTAACAAAGCTAGCGTCTCCTTTGCAGTCTGTGCAGATTGAGGCTTGAAGCTGTTCCGTCTGAAAGCGATGTATGGGCAGGGAGTTGCACTAGGAACTTGCTTTGCTGAAACCGTCATCTCCATCGAAACCAGAGATAGAAACAGCCGACTCGCCGATTGCAGTTCTCAGCGCATCCCGAATCAAAACCCACGAATTCCCGACGAAACTCGAGGAACTCCAAAGCCGAAGCCGCTCTGTTAGGTGAGGGGGAGCGGGGGGCAGGCTTCGAGCAGAAAGCTTGAGTTTACTTCAAGCTGTGTCACCGGCTGCTTACCGATTGAGACCCAGTATCCAGGTCCCCCACGAGGCGAGGAAGATCGGGAAGCACTGACAACAAACAGAAAAGTATTCGGAAGTGCGTGCCGACGTGTCTGCTAATTACTTCTGTTCATGCATATGCCCTATTGACTGATGCAGGGACGGCTGGCCGCTTCTGACTTCTGCATCCCGCAGGGACTGAAAATGTTGCGATGCGCATTCTCCAGCACTCCCTCTCTCTCTCTCTCTCTCTCTCTCTCTCTCTCTCTCTCTCTCTCTCTCTCTTTCATAGATTATGGGGAAGCAACTAGGCAAAAAGGCTTCGGCGCAGATTCGCTCTCTCTCTTTGCTTTGCTTAGGGCTCGGGTCACAGGCAGACCTCGTGGCCTGGCGAGTCCGCGCTGCCCCATCCATCACATTGAGGCATGTGCTTGGCTGTACGACAATCTTCGGTGTTCGAAGGAAGATGGATTGGCGCCCGCGGTTCTTGAAACAACCTGAAGGACCGAATCTAATCTCCTCTCTGTCTCTGTCTCTCCAAGCCTTCCTTCCTTCCTTGCTTTCTTTCTTCCAGAGGGGTCAGGTCCTCGCGAACGGATCCGCGCCTAGGCGGGCCTTTTTCTCATACGTTCATGAGAAGAGAGGCTTTGGGGTTCCACAGAGTGAATTCCCGTGTTTGGCTTGCAGGTGCAGGAGCGAGCATCTCCCAAGGGCTGCCAGACGCAATCTCTTTCTGTCTCTTCTATTCTCGCTCTTTCTCCCGTCAAATTTCCGCGCTGCCTGCCCGTCAACGCCTCACCTCTCGCCAAACCTCAGCAGCTTAAGTTTGCAAAAGAAGGATTTGCAAAAAGACACAGTATGCAAAGGGAAGTGTAGCAGAGCAGAACTTGGGGTTGGACTTCGCAGGAAGGATACCGTAAGCCGAGAATCAAGGCGAACTGAGCCCTAGAGTCCCCAGAGGGGTGACAACTTCTTGAAGCTCATACGCTCTCGACAGCACACGGCTGCCGGTGACGGCTGTGCTTTCGCACAACATGAAGAAATTGTGTGGAAACGAACTGCAAAACATGGCTCGATCTTGACATGGTCGATGCACACAGGTCTTCCTCTTCAGCCTGAAACGGGGCCATGAAGAAAGATACCTGAGAAAGAGTCACTAAGCACGCGACCAGCCAAAGGACCTGGCAGACCTGGCGTCACCGTAGACGCAGGAAAGACAATCTGAAAAAACAAATCTTGCAAACGCCGTCTGCAAGCCCTGCCACATGAGCTGCTTTTCGGTTGTCAACTGACCTCGACCTTCGCATCTAAGGCTTCTATCGAATCATGAAATCCTGCCTGCGCCAAGCGGGGTTCTAAGTTGGCTCACGGCCATGGGCTCCACCTCAGAGTGCTAGTCTGGATCCCTTGAAGATGTCACACATGACTAACGCAAGAAGCATGCTGCTGCCGGACACTCACCAACTCCGCACCGAGAGATGGGCCGGCATGCTATGCCTCGCCTTTGCAAGACACAAGCTTTCGCAAACGGTAGACAGTGGTCCTGATGCCTATGGGATGACGACGCACTTGCGAACGTATGCACATCGGTATTTAGTTGCATAAGCGTAGACGGCATCAGATTGTACCAGGTATGCGCCTATGCACGTTGGGAAGTGATCTCCCTTTGCAGAGTCCAAAACCACATCACCGCTACTCTGGAGTTGCCTTGAAAAAGCCGCCAAAGCATGGACAAGCCTCTCTGCTCCTGAAAGCACACGAAAGTTCCGGTAAGTTGCAAGTCCTTCCTACTTGAGGTGCCTGAAGCAATGGTGCACATCCCCTCGCCAATTACAAAGGGACTCCGGTGGTCGAATTAGGCTCCGGCCGGTCGTGAGGGTGCTGTTGCTGATCCAGTCAACGGGGCCGTGCCTCTCCATAGCAACAACTGGGAAAGGCTAGTGACCGATACTCTCCCAGCTTCCGAAAAAGCAAGAGCTGGCAGATCGAGGGATTCTCGACTCCGGCAGGTCAAGTTGCCAGGTGACTGAAGAACTCGATGATGTGGATGCTTCTGGACTATCCATTGTTGGGGAGCGCAGTGTATCGTCAGCAGACCGGTGGAACCGAAATTTCAGCAACGCTCATCTGATGTTCACAACTCCGGAAACCACGAAGCGAAAGCAATCGTGAACCCCATCGCAGCGCACCCGGTCGTTCGACCGAAGTTGGCCGCGTAAGGCGAGATCGGGAGCCTCAGGCAATTGAGCTCCACAAGCCGGCGGCGGTGGTGGTGGTGGTGGTGGTGGTGGTGGTGGTGGTGGTGGTGGTGGTGGTGGTGGTGGTGGTGGTGGTGGTGGTGGTGGTGGTGGTGGTGGTGGTGGTGGTGGTGGTGGTGGTGGTGGGGGGGGTGGTGGTGGTGGTGGTGGTGGTGGTGGTGGTGGTGGTGGTGGTGGTGGTGGTGGTGGTGGTGGTGGTGTTGGTGGTGTTACCCTCAAGTAAAGCACGCTGTTCTGCCGCAAATACTGCACAGTTCACCAAAGCTTCAGAAACTGCTTTCTCACATACGTCTTCCAACGCAGAGAACCGAAACACTTCCTTCAGCTGTCGGACAAACAGTGCGCGAACTCCGACACTCAGTTCTGGTGGTGGCGGTGATGATGGTGGCGATGGTGGTGGTGCCGCAACATAATCCTCGTCATCATCAGTCCTCACCATTGTGATCAGCATCATCTATGCCGACATCGGAAGAATCTCATCAGCAGCACCATCACCACCGTCCGAGTCAACGACCTCACCCTGACACTCACCATCACCGGCAACATGGCGAGGAATCTTTCGTCATCGGGAGAAATACGCATGTATAAACAGTTCACATGTTTTCTCTCTCCCAGGCACACCTCACACGCACGGCCACACACACACACGTGCATCAGATCTCTTGATCTGAACTGTCGTCGGTGATGTGGCTCTATTGCTCTGTTCTTGTATCCTGCACTGTCGATGGTCTGTTTCTCTACCTATCTTACATCCCCTTAGAGGGACTTCAAGGCTCAACTGCATCACAAACACGCAACTGAGCGGTTAGATCATTAACGTGCAGTTCCACACTCATGCACTTTCAAGATGTGGTCATCAACTGGTACTAGTAACTGGAGTCGTTGACTGGAGGCTTCTGTGATGCACTCCAGCCCCCTGCAACTCCTTGTTGCTTAGCCCTTTGAGGCAGAGGTGTGCACACACACACACACACGCGCACACACACAGACACACACACACACACACGCACACACAGACGCACACAAAAGCTAGTGCGCAATATCCATAGTGATCCGTAATTGTGGCAGCAGCAGATTAGAGTCACAAGCAAAACAACTTGTACTTCCCGCAACAACCTGAACCCCGACGTCCTTGACCTGCGGCCCAAGGTCAAGGCCCGGCGTGGCGGAGCCAGGGGTGCCGGGGTAGTCCGGAAGATTCTGGGCCGGTCGCAGCACTACTTATCCTCGCACCCAAACGACGAATCCAAACATCGGGCATAGTATCCATAGCAACTAGCAATGATAGTGAAACCTCGGCTATAGCTCTTTGCCCAAACCGATTCCGATAAGTTTGAATTCATGCGTGATGCTACTATCCTCGCTGTCAGACATGGTATTGTGCCAAACGCAGCCACGGCTATTGCGATCATTTTTCTGGCTAAGCGAACCATGACTGCAGATGTTTGCTAGCAATGTTGGCGCTTTGTTTTCGTTGCTGACGTTCTCCTGAGACCTTGTGTGAGTCTGAGTATGCGGAAGCTGACGACCCTCATCCTCGGCACAATTACCAACATGACCGTGACCGCAGTAGTATGAGGACTTCTGTTACACAGGTGGAGGTTGACCATGTGGAGATGCTCCGAGATCCGATGTGAGCTTCGGGCAATCTTTCGACTTTTCTCGTACCTTGCTGGCACAGATCCGTCGCTTGCCGACGAAGCTCAGGGCTGCAGGATTCTATAGCGGCATCATACCATAGCTGCCCCTCCAGCCAGCTGCAAGACCAGCACTCACCACCACTGCTTCTACTCCAATGCCTACTGCTGCTACCCGACTTCTTGATCCCGCTACTCGTACTCACGACTACTCCTAACCTACACGACTGCTACTGCTACTGCTGCTACTACTGCTGCTGCTGCTGCTACTACTACTACTACTACTACTACTACCACTACCACCGTCACACTGCCACGGCTTGTAGCTGCCCCTGATACGTGCAGGCTGCTAAGACTGAAGTTCATGCCCCAACGGGTTCAAGGGATTCAGACATCAGAGGAACGACTAGCTTTCAAGCAGGCGCACGCTTCGCGCAACTCTTGTGCAAGCTGCTCCTTGGTTTGAAGCTCCTTTCAGCGCAGCAGCGGCTACACTCATTCCTATGTGAGTCATGTCCCCGAGCGTCGAGAACCCATTCCTGTTGGCCCCAGAAGTTGCGAGCTGTCCTTCTGCAAGGTCTCGGTGATCTGGTCAATCTGAGAATATGCCAGAGCAAGCTGTTCCTTCGGGCGATGCACCCCTCAACGCGACAGTCAGTCAACTAGGCAACAACGACAAAATCTACAGACTTGTATACTTTCCATTTTGCGGCGAAGGCTTGACGTGAAGGCCCACAAGCAGCGCTGAACAATAGCTTGGATTAGCTGATTTAGCTCAACATGCCTCGGCTCTCGACCCAAGAGTAAACCCTAGACCTCACAGGGTTTGCTTCTTTAAGGACGAATCCTTCATAATGAATGGGCCTCTCGGTGAATCGCAAACCTGCAGGGCTGCGCAACGTCCCGACGTCCAAGCACAAACAGCAATCTGTCCTCAAAGCCAGCCTTTAGCTGGGCGATGTAGACCTGCGCTGGTGCAAGTGTATGGACCGCAGCAAGAATTGATCGAGTGAAGGACTGCTGCCAGCATGATGAAACGGCTTATCCGATAGAGAATGCTACCGCTGTTGAAAGTGTGAAATCTGTACGAAAGGAATCACTGCCAGTACGTACAGGTTCATAGGTGCCACGAACACTAAAGGACGGTGATCATGGTCGAATGTGTCTCGCCGCGCCCCTTCCTTTGGAAATCTGAGTGGCTTGAAGCAAGATTTCATAGCGCAGGAGCATGGATGCTCGTGCAGAGCTATTGGGGAAAGGAGGCAGGCTCCGCCGGTCACATTGCAAATCAGCCTACATCCTGGTTCAGATTCGTCTACACCCGGAGCAGTGCCGCAGAGTCCACAAGATTGGTTAAGGGAATGCTAACGCCGCAAAATACGGACCACGGACCACGCCTTGGAGGCATCCTGGTCCGGAAAGGCAAAACAAAAACCCGAAACACGCAACATGCTCTAAGGCTCAGGCATCGCGCTCTTCCAGCGTATTCAGGGCTTCTTCATGCCTGGGGCTCTGCACGCAGACATTCATCTGCAGCAATCTTGCACAGTTGATCGCTGCATCTTGGCCAGAAAGTGCATAGAGTCATATATATATATAGAGAGAGAGAGAGCAAGCACGTTGCCACTTGCAAACAAGTGCTGGCGCACTCATCAGTCTCATGTAGCTACTCACAGCAAGTTTCTCGAATTGTCGCCATGCAACAGCTGCGCTGTCTCGAAGACAGCACCTCTCAGCGCATGCCCATCTCAGTGCCAGGCCTGAGAACTTTACCCTCTCGGCGCCACTCGGCAAAGGAGGAGGTCAGAAGTGACTTGTTGTCCTCGACTTGGTGCTCTTCCGGCTGCAAATTGAAGAACCAGCCGGGCAATGCAGTAAAACCACGGAAAGGCACTATGGAGTCGAAGAGTCAGCAAAAGTGATTGTGTCTGACAGCACTCCGCCCGTCAAGCATATCAGCACATCTTACCACATTCCAAGGCGCAAGTGCAGGGCTGAACTGTTGAATCTGAGACCGTTAGTCCTGCTTGAGCTTCTTGCCCAGCATGAACTGCGAGTACTTTTGCAGCGCTTTGTTCCTCAAAAACGAGGCTCAAAACCCTTAAGGATCCGAGCAGGGCACATGTTTGGATGATCCTCTCTTGCATGATATGTTTTGGGCGGCAAAAAACCTAAGTTTCCATTGCGAGCGCACCGTCCAACTGGTTACCTAAAGGCCCTAAAGGCATGCAGCGCCTTTGACACCACGCATTCGTGGGCGACGGCGACGCAACACTCCCGAAAGCAAAGTTGAGGCCATCCAGTCTGGACCGAATCTTCGCAACATCCTCATTGGACACTGAAAGAAACAGCCCTTGATTCAGTTGCTCCTACCAGTAGTAGTTCGTAAGACTGTCGTAAAACTCAACGGCCTTCCGAAATCGAGGCATACGTCGCTGGCTTCGATGCTGAAAGCCAATGGGGGCTCGAAGCCTCGGCCCTGTCACATCGAACTCAGCCGAAAGGTCACATCAAACTGTGCTAGAGAGCCACCACGAAAGAAAACCAATTTTTCTCTAGGACCCTAGGACAACCCTAGACTCAAAGTGATACGGCACGCCCACAGGCCCACTGTGTACAGCAACAACGCAACACATCAACCTGCCCTGCGAACCCGAAGCCCTGGCATTGGGGGAACGCTGTTTCGAGACATCGCTGTCGCTGGTGCATGCACCTGGTTTCTCTGCTGCTCTACCTCTCCGCGAAAAATGATTAAATAGATCGAATTAACTGAATCTACCCGCACTTGGCAAAGGCTCCGTCGAGCTTGCCCGAGTCGGGAACCCGGGAAGCTCCCGATTCTGGGCAGCATCGTGTCCGGAGCTGAAAGGTCCTGCTGTGCCCTGACTCCAGACCGCGCAGACATGCGTCCAGGCCACTTATGGGAATCAATCAACCGATCTATCATTGAGAGCTCGAAGGGTCTCAGATTCATTCTGGCTGAAACTTTGCCGTTTATGGATATGCGTGATCGCAGCGAAGCTACATCTGAAAGGAAGCACTACAGGATGATGTACCTCTGTCATTGGCCGTCAGAGCCCTTGCCAGGACCTTTATATGTATCTCCACTCAAGGCAGGATTTCAAGTCGTAAAACAGTTCCGTTGGGCTGCCTTCGGCGGATCGCAAGTATGGTGTCTTAGCTTGAGGAAAAAACAACGAAACTTCCTTCTCCACTATGAATCTCGCACGAGATTTTGAATTGAAATTGCAGCCATTGCCAACACCATGCTACAGGAAGACTCTGTCTCCGATTGCTGAAAGCAGCTAAGGCAAGGAAAGACTGATTCAAGACCTGATGCAACAACTATGACATCTCTGGAGCTCTTGCTTCTCAGTCAGCCCTGCGATCCCCTGACGGGTCTTCGGGCGGCTGTTTCTAGGCATCGGTGGCGTTGTTACACCAGGTCTCTCGGATTTGGGGTTGCAGAAAGGCCAATATGGCATCCGCAGCATGGCAGATAACTCCAAGGCGGATCAGGTCGCTCGCAAGAAAGCAAGCGAGGCAGTCTTTGTGCTTCTGGCTCCAGAAAAGTGATTGACAAATCTGTTTCAGCAATTTCAACGTCGAACACAACGCTGAAGCACTCTGTCATCTCTCCTCGAAAGATCTGCATCGACCGCGGCTCTGTCGAGTTTGCCCGAGCCGGTAGCTCAACAAACCGCCGGAGTCGTGGCAGCGTCGTGTCCAGAGCCGAACGGTCCTGCTGTGCCCTGACTCCAGACCGCACAGACATGCGTCCACTTATGGGGAATCAATCAACCGATCTATCATTGAGAACTCGAAGGGTCTCAGGTTCATTCTGGCTGAAACTTTGGGAACTTGCATGGTTGCAGTAAATCAAACTGCATCTCACAAGAACCACTACAAGGTAGGCTGTCATCCTTGTGTACGCACCGTGATTGGCCGACGGAGCCCTCGTCAGGACCTTTCGTATACATGAAATGTGAAACTCAAGCTGTGATTTCAAATCTTCTGACCGTCTAGTGTAATTTCTGCCTTAGCTTGACAGGCTGCCTTCTGCGGATGGCGAGCATGGTGTCTTAGCTGAAGGAGCTGGAGAAACAAATAATTACAATCAAATCTTGCACAAGAACTTCGAATCTGGAGCGATAGATAGCACCATGCTCCGGACTGAAAGCTCACGCTAAGGCAGGGCTAAGGCTAAGGCAGGGTGGAAGCTTTTGTCGTGAAATGTCGCGGGCGGGCCCCTAACAAAAAATCCCCGAACAAGTCCTCTGCAGGGATGGCGTGCCACGGAGCAGTTTCATCAACCTGAGAGGCTCCAAAGTGAAAGAGTCCGAAGGTCGCGAAAACCTGCCGGAAAACCGCGTTGCTGTCACTTTATCTTCTTGTCCGAATTGCACACCAGCTCGGCGAGCGTTGGGGGGCCAGATCGCAAAATGCACATCGACTTCGCGGGAAATGTCTCCCCCACCCACCCACGCCCATTGCTGCGCATCCGATCACGTGCAAGCACGCACGTGCAAACAAACACACACACAGACACACACAGACAGACAGACACACACGCACACGCAAAGCCATCGCAAGCAACATCAAGGACCTCGGGGATTCAAGTCAATCAGCTTCCAAGCCACCGTGAGCAGTCCAAGCAACCAGTGGTCAGGCCATGCAGACACACCGTACGCCCAGAGACCTACCTGCAGGGACTGCGGGGGCTTCTGTTCCATTGCAATGGTCATAGTCGGTAGTCTTGCCGCCGCCCTTTCTCAATACCCCCAGACAAGCACCACAGCATCTCACCTATGGGGCCATGTTTTTACGAACCAAGCTTGGAGACAGGGTTACTCATTGCACGCGTGCACACGAACATTTACTGTGTCCCTGCTTGTGTGTACATGTAGTGTATGCAACGCATGTATGTAAGTTCGTGTATGCATGCACGTATTCGCATATGCGCATATGTATGTAAGTATGTATGCAAGTATTGTGTATGTATGTAGGTAGGCAGGTAGCGTGTACATGTACATGTACAGCTGCATGTAATGCAGGTAATGCATATATTACAGAGAAAGATGCGTCCTCGGCCTCAGCTACCCTCTGTCACCACTCCAAGCCAGATTCCGACATTCCACGGCAGAGCTCAAAGTTACGGAAAGTGCTCAGCCACGCAGGGGATCCTCTGGACCCTCCGAACCGCGGCTTTGCTGCACCAGGCTGAGAATGTGGGCCACAGGCATTCAACATATCCAATTTCAATCCCTACTTCCTGTAAGCAACGCGTCACTTCGTAGCAGTTTCTGTCCTTCTCTGCAAGTCAAGGATGGCGAGCGTGGCTCGTCACCCCACACTGCAAAAATGCAACTACAACATAGTACTTTGCTGGTACCCGACAATATGCACTTTTTCCCATTTTTGTTCCACATTCTTCCGTATGAACAACTCTCGTATGCAATTCTCTTACATGCCGGAACATGTGCCGTCGGAACTGCTGAATGTGCTGCGTTAGCATTCCAATCCCGACTCCGCCAAAGGCTCTCCTCTCTCGGCAGAGAAACACAGAGCTTTGCAAGTAGTGCGTAATTGAAAAGATGAAGTGGCACAGCGGCAAGCCCGAATCTCGAGTGCATTACTTCTCTTGGACCGATAGCATAGCAACGAAGCCAAACTCCCAGCCCAACGGAAAATGCTAACTTGGATATACTATGGCTTACTACTGTATGGTGGACCCCTTGACATAAGCGGTCGCCACGCCAGGGGTCGAATTCGCCACATGCTCCAGGCTGGAAGGTCAGTTTGGAGTTCCCTGCAGTCCACGGACTGTAAAGATACTGAATCCCGTGTGCCCTTGGCCAGAAGCATGTAAGCGGTACAGAAAACTGCCAGATAGCTTGAACTCCTTGTACCCATGCCCCCCTACTCGTCGGGGCTTCCCCGAAATTAATTACATAGGAATCAATGTTCAAAGCTTCTGGTGTTCACTGCACTTCACTCAGGACCCCAAGAGTGGCATGTGCGCATGGACCGCTGTGGTGACCGTAAGTGCGCTGTCACTCACCACTGAGACGAGCCGAACGTGCTGCCCTCCATATTATCACTGACCCCCCAACCACAACCTGGATAGCGGAACCTACAGATGCAGTCACTCCTCAAGAACAGAGGTCTATGTGTGTGAGATTCTACACACTCCTTCTGCGCAGGTTCCCTTACAGACAGTTCACAAATCTTCGCATGGACACCTTCAGAAAAATACGCTCAGCCTGCAACTTTGGCAGCTACAAGCCAGTGACGAATGTGTTGAGTCCCAAACGATACCTAAGTGGACTTAGACTTTCGGCGGCTCTCGGCATCTCATGGCGGTGCGACGCGTGGCACGAGACTCCGGGCATCTCAGGCCGTGCTCTGAACAATTTGCGTACGATGTCGAACCTCATCCACAATCTGCCACAAGGCGTCTTGGGTTGCTGGCTGGCCTCGGTTGCATGAGATGCGGTAGTTCTACTTTGGACAGATCTGGTTGGTAAAGCGGTATTCAGCAACTACGTTAGTCAGTCGTGACAAAACGGCAGCTGCGTACATACTCGTGGCAATACCATGGCTACTAAACAAAGGTTGCCACCTCTCGCAGACGTCTTTCCTTGCGGAGCTTCTTCAACGCTACAGACAACAACGAATTGGCACAACACGAATCGCTCGGCCTCCTCCACAACTCCGAAATGCCTCAAAACCAGACTTAGAGGTAACCTCTGTTGACCTCCGAGCTTGGAATGCACGATGCCGCTGTCAAGCAAATGCATCAGCTCTCCCATCTTCCCATCAAGATAACGGTTTGATGGTCTGTTTGCGCTGCCCAGGCCTGCTATATGACATGTCAAAACCTGGAAGCCTTCCTTCTAGAGCAATGTCTGCGGGCTACACTACATTCTTCCATCGAAAGCGACCAGAAAATGCTCCTAAACCGTAAGTCAGGCGAGGGACACTCGCGTGCCGCGATCGAGACCAAAGCTCCGAGCGACATGCAAGATAACCGCCTTACGACAGTCGAGCGTTCTGCCCGTGTCGCGCGTCGGACCTCGGCTTGAAATTGTCCTCGCATAAAAACTTCGCAACGAATCCTCCAAGCCTGGTTCTTGGAGACACTTCCCCTGCGCACGTATAGTCTAGAAAAACGAATCCGTTGAAAAACGAATCCGTTGACACATGCTTTTTCATGCAGACGTATACATGCGCAAGCACATACCCTACTGCATTAACATGTACCGGCAAAATGTAGACCTATGAAAACAAGCATAACCATGTCCGCCTGTAAGTCATGATTTGCTCTCGCATTCTGTGCACTTGCTCGTCACTCGTACGCATGCAGTATTGTGCCACCGAACTAAGGCTGCTGGCATCTTTTTATATGACTACAATCATGCATTGTTGCAGGTTATGAGATACAATGTGTGTGCTTTCCTTCCACATACTGCGAGATGCACTTGCTGGCATAATGAGGTTCAAGTCGAGCCCAGGGTTCAGACTTTCGTAACTCCGGCATAACCATGACATTTGACATTTTGTCGGTTACACTCCGCATTGTACACTCGACGACAAGTGTCGCACTGCAATTGTCCGAGGGGCGCGAGACGCCTGGTCCATCTCAACGACCTGACAGGCATGAGGGCGGACAATGCCGGTTTGAATTTCAGGGCATTTAGGTGGACCAAACCCAAGCAGCTCCTGGACTGCGACACCCGCCACCGCCGACTCCTGAGACCCTGAGTATGTGCTCTTGCCTTAATCTCATGCTCGAGGACGTCAATGAGCTCCTGCAAGGCCGACAGAAGTTCCCTCCGCCGTTCTCGACGGAAGCCCCGCAGCAAAGTGTGCTTGTTTGCTACCTCATCTGTAATCAAAACAACAAGTCCAGCCTGCTTGCGTGGAAAACCAAGTGATTCAGACTTCTTCCAGATCACCTGCAGTCTGCAGGAGGCCAACATGTTTTCTACATAACTGTACGTGCCTCGCGTCATACCACCCTGCACGTCGTTGTTGGCAACGCACCCTGCTCAACTGTAAGTGTAGCATACATACATCTAGCATAGAATATTAGACAGAAAGAACCGTTGCCTGTTGCACAAGGATCGTGGATCTCTTCACTCTGCCGAGGGAGGCATCGGGGAGGAGCATGGAGGAGCCCACCCCATGCAGCTGGCTCAATGCAGGCTTTCCGGAAACAGAGACACAGGCACTTCCAGCCACGAAACTCTTAACTCCGCAGCCCCTTGATGCCGAGACCTGAGACCCTTGATCCGCTCTCTGAAAAGGCCTGTTGCAGCAGGCGGAGATAATCGGCCTGACCAGTTCGAACAAAAATTCGTTCGTCGAGTGTTGGGATCTACACGTGGAAGAGGTTTGCTTGCATGTGGCCACGGAAGAATGCTAATGGGAACCATTGGTACTGCGATAAGTGATACGGCACAACAGATGTTGAGTGACGCTGACAAGGCTTTTGAAGTAACACCACCGTTCGGGTACGGATATGTGCGGATGGTAGCACGAACGGGGCAGCGGCCGTGGAGGCCGCAAGGAAACAAAAGCCTACCAAGTCTGTGGGACGTGGAAGAACGGGAGCTCCAGAGTTCCTTTCCGCCACGGCCATGCGTGTAACTGCATATGGCATGTGTTTCGACATCTCACAGATACTGCTTCCACTGCGTAATGTTGCGAATGCTGGAATGTGCGCACATGCGCGTATGAATGCACGATTAATGCCACAGGTTGTGTATGAGTGTGCGCAGCTGCGCATGTGCAAATCCGCATCTAAGCGTTGTGTCTGATGGCTTTCCGCAGCGACACTTAAAGGCGACAAGGTCACCATGACGGATCTTCCCACAAATCCGCACGTCCAGATCCTGCCATGTCATGTCATGTGCTCGTGCAGGTCTATTTCACTAGCCCGCGAAGAACTCTGGCAACCTCCTCCAGTGTCTGTTTGTTGTCTCTGCCTACATGCGTGCGTGCATGCGTGCGCGTGCGAGCACGTTGGGCTTGTAGGCACCACCAAGCTGAAGTGGCAGCAGCGGTGGCGGCAGGGGCAGCGGCAGGACCCGCAGCAGCAGCAGCAGCAGAAGCCACGGCAACTACGAAAACCAGCAGAAAGGATTGATTGCAGCACAAAATGTAGGATATCCGATATCGGAAAAATCGAAGCCGTTACTGCCCTAATCAGCAGAAGAGAATCTGCAAGGACATTCAAAGGAGAATCCCGAGGCAAGCACAACAATGCTGCGGAGGTTGAAAAGACTGGATGGAAACTTGCTCAGTGGCTGTCGGCTGATAGCACAACACATCACAGCCGTCAGCCTTGTCAAGTTGGCGCAGGAAACCACGGTGCCACTTGTCAAGCCTTAGAGGCAGGTCTCCTTTGGTTTCCTTGTCTCTCTCGTCTCATACATCAGACAGGTAGATGGGACAGGCAAAAGGATTGTAGGTTGATCTGACTTCCAAGTCCATCCTCCTGCACCAAGAATCGGTCTCCCCTCAGCCCTGCTAGTCGAAGATCACCTATCTCATACAGCTCATCACGATTGCGCCCAAGACGGCCAACAGGACTGGCCCCTCCACCCGTGGCAATGCAAATGCCGCCAGGCTACTTGCGTTCACGAGTGTGCGAAAGGTGGCAGAATGTACAGGCCGTGCCTTGTAGACACGATCCAGCCTGATCCATCGGGGATCTTGTTCAAAAGAAAACCATCAAACGGTACTCAACCGTGACATCCACTAGCCGGGATATAGTACTCCATGGACTCGGCCACTGCACAAACGATTGTAGACAAGGGCTTGCACCTGGAACAAAGTGACGGTGCTTGACAAATAACTAGCACGAGGTCAATGTGATCACACTAACTAGCACGAGGTCATCGTGATCACAGTAGCACAAGGCCAACAAAAAACGTTGTCGAGATCTGCCCACGCCCTGCTCTGATGCAAGAGCACGATGCTCGCGCTCTGTCCATCTATCCGTTTTTATTTGAATGTATCTACACATAGATATATATATATATATGTATTCCGCTCCGATGTACAAAATGACACGGGCTTACGTCGGTTTGTGGTTGTGCATAATTACAGGTCTGGGATCTGGTGAGACGTGGCGGTGTACAGCTGCACGCTCTGACGAAAATAGGAGCTCTAACGATAGCAGTCAATACGCAGTGAGATATAGCAACCTGAACATGTCAAACTACGCAATCAGAAGCGAAAATACATGGCAAACACATGGGGGATGACATGGCTTCCACATGAGGATCTAACATGTTGAAATAGGCAGCAAGGTTGGCCTGGTGCAGGAATGGGTTCCCGTTGGGGAGGGCGGGAAGGGGAAGGAGAGGGGGAGGGGCTATCAGAAATGTTGCCCCTCATGTGAGCATTCAGTCATGTTACGATCGTGCTGGATATTCTGCGCCGCGAACATGTTCAACCAATGCTGGCTTTCAGCACAAACAACGTGAGACTGCGTCTTCGTGCTGTGCAGACTGAGGTCACGAGGGACCTCTGCTTTGGGGGAGCCGTCTGGGGGCGGGGAGGTGTGTCGTAACCCAATGATCCTTGCTTGCTTCACGTGTTCCTTTTCCGTGTGTCTGGTGAGCAGAAAATGAACGGCTGTATCTTCTTCTACTACTTTCACTTGTTCTTTGTCTTCTTCACTTGGTTCTTTACTACTACGACGACCTCTACTACTGGTACGACGACTACTACTACTACTACTACCACTACCACTACTACTACTACTACTACTACTACTACTACTACTACTACTACTACTACTACTACTACTACTACTACTACTACTACTACTACTCTTGCTGCTACAACTACTACTACTACTACTACTACTACTACTACTACTACTACTACGACTACTTCTCCTTCTACTTCTACTTCTACTTCTACTTCTACTTCTACTTCTTCTTCTACTTCTACTTCTTCTTCTACTACTACTACGACTACGACTACGACTACGACTACGACTACGACTACTACTACTACTACTACTACTACTACTACTACCACTACCACTAGCGCTAGCACTACTACTGATGCTACTACTACAACTATTACTGTACTACTGTATCACTGTATTTCTGTACTACTGTATTGCTTTATTACTGTATTTCTGTATTACTGCATTCCTGTATGACCGTATTACTGTATTACTAGTATTACTGCTACTACCACTACTACAACTACTACTACTACTACCACTACTACTACTACTACTACTACTACTACTACTACTACTACTACTACTACTACTACTACTACTCCTACTACTACTACCACTACTACTACTACTACTACTGCCACCACTACCACTGCTCCTGCTACTGCTCCTGCTCCTGCTTCTGACTGCTACTGCTACTGCTACTGCTACTACTGCTGCTACTACACTGCTGCTGCTACTACTGCTGCCACTACTACTGCTACTGCTGCTGCTACTGCTCCTGCTCTTGCTCCTGCTCTAGCTGCTGCTGCTACTGCTACTGCTGCTACTTCTACTGCCGCTGCTGCTCCTGTTCCCTCTCCTTCTCCTACTCCTTCTCCCACTACTACTTTTACTACTACCACCACCACCGCCACTTCTACAACTGGAAGCTATGCATCAATTGTCAACCAGTACTGTACAATACAATCTTGCAACATCTGGAAGTAAAAAGCATAACGAGAAGACCTACGGCATTGCTGCCTTCGCGAAGTGGACGCAGGGGCGTCGACAAAGCCCAGGGTGGCCCAAACTTCCTCGGTTCAGTCGCACCCCAACGGCGTCATCCTCTTTCTGGTCGGGCTTTTCTTCGTCCGAGCTTTCAGAGGCCACGTCCTCCTCAGACTCGGATGCTTGGGACTTCTTGTCAAAGGTTGGTTGAGCAAGCAATCCGGCCACATACATCTGGAGTGCGGCGTTCTTCTTCTGCCAATCATGCTCCAAAGCTTCGGATGCTTGGCAATGGAGGCTGCGAATTGGAGCACTCAGAGCTCGCAATCTGCAGTTGTGGCTCCCCTCGGGCGCGTCTTCCTCGAGGTGGATGAAGGTGTCGCGATACATTAGCTGCCCTAGCATCTTAAGGCAAGTAGGTCGACCGCCGGTCGTGTAGGAGCGCCGCTTTAATTTTGAGTTTTGGCGTTCGACTGGTCTTGAGCCAGGAAAATAAGCAGGACGACTCCTCTAACAGCTGCTCTCGCACGTCACAGGCGAAACAACTGATATCTCAGGACAAGGGATTCGCACACAGACTGTTGCACAGACACATCCAGTGTTTGGTACATGATTCCGCGCACTGACCGACATACTGTTGCTGCATGATGCTGGGCGCGGGACTCGTTCATTTTGTGGGTGTTTGCCTCAGCTGATCAAGGTAGACGAGAGTGAGGGGATGCGAGGGGATCACTTTGAGTCCTGCGATACAAGCTGACCACATGAAGTGGATGTAGAAAGCAACCTGCTCATCTGTAAACCTGCTTAGGACACGCCGTTGAAGGCCA
>CAJNDT010006030.1:150000-315000 GCA_905221615.1 Symbiodinium sp. CCMP2592 | reverse complement strand
CTTTCATGAGGGCGAACTGCCCCGCGACATTGTCGATGAAGGCGATCCAATGTTGAGGCAGCCTCCGGGCGAAGGTGATGACGGGGAGCACCTGCGCCAAGATCTCCAACACGTAGATGAAAGCCCGGCGAGACGCGAAGGGCTTGAGGTACTCGGGCTTGACGACGCCGAAGTCGTAGAACACCTGGCCCTCGAAGAAGAGCACAAAGCCCCAGCCGTTCTCCCATCTGGCTGAGCGGGGGACCTGCTCCCCCGGATGGAGGTGGCCCACCTTCTTGAGTAAGTCGCCCTCCAGGAAGAAGGCGTCCGCGTAGATGACGGGGACTGGTCCCGTAACCGCCCCCGGCCAAGGTATGAGGCGCGGTTTGGCCGTAGCCACCAGGCGTTGGAGGGCCAGGAGGGCGGAGCGGAGCCCCACCGAGAGGGCGTCGTCGGAGTGGGCCGCCGTGTCGGCCGCCCTGGCGTAGAGCGGCTTGATGGCCGCCCGGCCGGTGCAGCCGAAGACCGACTGGCTGAAAAAGGTGAGTCGCCCGGCCAGCCTGGACGCCACGTCTGGTTTCATGGCTCCCGTCTCCAGGGCGTTGTCGATCTGCTTGAGGATCTTCTGTGTGCGGTCGGCGGTGGGCCGCAGCTCGACGCCCGCGTCGGCCACCCGCACGGAAACGCCCTGGACAATATGTTCCTGGGCCGGCGGCTGGGCCTTGGACGGCTTGGTCTGGAGACCCAGAAGGGCGAAGAAGTCGGCCAGGGCGAAGTGGGCGGAGTCGGCCTCCGCCTTGTCCTCGACGCCGTTAAAGTCGTCGACGAAATGGCCGAAGAGGACCGCGAGCAACGCCCGGGCCAGCATCTGGACGGCGTCAGCCGCCCTGTTGAAATTCCAGACGCTCGCCGCTGCGCCGAAGCACATAGCAAAATGGAACCAAAGGGTGGTTCCGGCGGCCGTCGGGAGGAACGTCCCGCAGTGACCCGGGAACTTGACCGCCCACTGGCGGTAAGCGTTCTGCAGGTCGTGCCCGAAGAGCACCGGGTCCCATCCCGAAGCCATCGCCCGGCGGATAATGTCCACGATGTCCCCGAGGAAGTGGTGCGTCGGGACGTCGTGCGCCCGCATGGTGGCGTTGTGTCCGGACCGTCGCCAGTCTTCGCCTCGACGCAGCTTGAGGTCCCCGTTCTCGTCGAGCTGGGTGATGGCGAAGGAGAGCGCGGCGAAGCAGTCGCCCCGCGGCGGCTCAAGTAGGCGATCCATACCGGCCACCTCCGGCAAGGACGCCATGGTAACGCCCCATCCATCCGGCGCTCGACACGGGCCCATGACGCGCCCCAGGCGAGCCTCCTTGACGAGCTCATCCCTGAGGGCCCGGGTGTGCTCCGAGTCCTGTGGTCGGCGCGTCTTGGCCGCCACATAGGATGGGTTTTCCCGGCGAAGGCGATCCATGGGAGCGGGGTTGGAGTACCGCCCATCCTCCCTGCTCTTCCAGCCGGGCGCCCTACGGACCTCACCCAGCATGTCGAAGCCGTCCTCGAGGTCGGCCCTCAGGTCTTGGACCGCAGGGTAGTTCGCCCTCTGGAGTAGATCCAGGAGGACGGGGCCCTGAAAAGGGCGAGGGCGGTCCTCTGTGCAATAGGTCGCCCGGACGTGGTGGGGCCGAGCCGCGAGCCAGGATGCCGTGGATTCCTGGGCGTCGTGCACCATGACCTCCAACTCCTGGACCACCAGACGGCGAATGCGCACCATGTCGTGGCGCCAGTGGGTGCGGAATTGGAGCACGCCCTCCAGGGCCGGCTCGAGGGTCGGCGGAGGCGCCGCCGCCCAGTGCTCCTCCTCAGATAGGCCGTCGCCCAGAAACCCGGCGTCCTGGGAACCCAAGGCTCGCCACCAGCTGGCTGCTGCCAGGAAGCCCAGATGACGATGGCAAGAAGGCGACCGGCGACGCCCCAGTGCCAGCCGTTGCCAAGCATGCGATGCCTGGCCTTGGCGTCCGCCCCCCCTTGGCGGTGTAGCCCTTGGGGACGTCGTGAAGCTGCTCCTTGATCTCCGGCGTCGGGAGGTGAAGGACGCCCTGGGCGTCCTGGAGCATGGCTTGACGATGGTAGTGCCAGGGGGCAAACTGCCTGTGCCCGGCGAGCCACCGGTCCTCGGCGTCCTTGGGCGTGCGCCCCCGAGCCGATTTAGGCTTGGGGCGGCCGTCCTCCGTCGGGGCTGGCGTTGTGGCGCAGGGGACGAGCACCTGCCCCCGAGCCACGGCGGGGTCGAAGGTGGCCGCCCAGGTCGAAGGAGTCCGCGGCCGCCCGGGTTCCCGAAAGGCGCAACCGAGACCAGCGGCCCTGGCTGGTCCACTCCAGGGGCGAGTCCGCCACAGGGTCCTTAGGGACGAGCGCCCAGTCGACACTGAGCCACCACAGGCGGGGCCTGGACACCCAGCCGAAGTCGGACGAGCAGACGAAGACCGGCTCCACACCGAGGGCGTCGGAAATCACCGCCGCGTCCGGCACTGACATGACGACGTTCTCGAACAGGAAGGAGAAGCGGCGCCCGGCGAGGAGGGCGCGAAGCTCATCCATGAAGACGATGGCGTCCTGGAAAAGGCGCCCCCTATCGCCTTCGTGCCCGGCTCGGGCTCCGACGCGAGAGAAATCCTGACAAGGGGGGGCGGCCACCCAAAGGATCATGGCCTCGCCGTTGGGATCGGCCTCCCTCAGCTTCGCCACCTCCTCCGGGGCGTCGTCCAGGAGGCTGCCCCGGTGCAGGAGCCAGGGCATGGCGGCGGAGGCGACCGAGCAACACGCCCGATCGATCTCCCAAGAGACGGCTAGCAGCGGTCGCCCGAAGGAGGACGACACCAGCCAAGGCGCCGCCCCAATGCCATCGAAGGCGGATAGGACGATGATCCGACCGCCCTGGGGCTTACCCGGCGTGAGGCGGACCCGCTTTGCGGGGCTAGGGTCGGGTGCCGCGTCATAGCCCCCAGTTGACGCGGCCCCGTGTTGTCCCTAGCGCCATTTCTTTCCGCCCTGGGGGGCGGCCCAACGCCAAGACTGCTGCTGTTGGCCCTTCGTCGAGTCGGGCTGCTCCCAGGACGAGGCGGACCACGAATGGGATGCCCAGCCGTCCGAGCCCGAGTGGCCTGAGGGCGTCTCCTGCCAGGCGGGCTAGTCTGGGTAGGCTGCGGCCTGCCCTTGGTTCGCCCGTCGGGGCGGGGCGGCGCGGCGGTCACGGCCTCGACATAGGAGGAGACGTCCGCCATGATGTCGGCGGTGGCGTCTTTGAAAGTCCTCCTTTGGCGGAGATCCATGGCGAGGCGCATCGCCATGGAGTCCCAATAGGACACCAGGGCGAGCAAGTTGGCATTTCTGCCTCTCGCCCGGCACTCCCACCAGGCGATATAAGACTCAATGTCCTCTTCGGCGCCCAGTTGGACGAGTATCCAGGCCCACTTGATGGCCTCTAGCCCGTCGCAAATGGCGATGACGGACTTGGGCTGCCACGGGCGTTTCTCTTCTGCCACCAGGCTGCCGCCCACGAGGTGGAGGGCAGCGGAAGCCGCCGAATCGCGGCGCCCGGCGGCGAGGGGGTTCAGCTCGTTGGCGGCGGTCCACGTCCTCTGAGACAGGATCTCGCCCAACCCCAACGGCGAGTATGCAAAGCTGACGGTGTGCTCCCAGTGGATCCTGGCGAGCACCTCCTCCGCCCCAGCCAGGCGGCGGGTAGGAAAGGCCCTCGGTCGCCCGTCCACGAGGCGGTCGTTGTAGGCCTTAACCAGGGTGCCCCACTCGGCGAAGTGCTTAGGCGGCCCAGCCGGCGCCGTCGGCGGGAACGGGAGCGGGCCGCCCGCCGCGGAAGCCGGAGCCGACGGGCCCGGGGCGGCAGTCGGTGCAAGCGCGGCCGCGCGAGCCGCAGCCCAGGCGTTCCACTGCGCCCTGGCCTCTTCCCACATGTGGGTGAGGACTGCCCTGGCGGTGGGCAGCTCTGCCGGGGTCAGCTTGAACTCATCCCCCCCGGTCGCGACGAAGCCGGGCCCAAGCGGGTCGATGATGATCTCGGCGAAGCGCTCCGCCGTGGGCGCCATAAGTGCCAAGGTAGCCGTCCGATCTGCACCGCGGGCCGCCAAGTAGCGGCGGAGGAAGTCGCCCGCCCCCGCCTCGGTGGCGAGCTGGCCGAAGTCAACCAAAGCCGAAGACGCCGTAGGTGACGCCATGATTGGCGAGGCGGGGGGCAACGGTCTTGAGGCAGCAAAGGAGGCTAGGGGGGGGGGGGGCGATCACAAGCATGAGTCGACGATCCCTAGAAGAAGAAGAGTGCACTGCGGTCCGGTCTCGACTTTTCAACGCCCGACGTGGGCGACCGCCAATCCTTGGCGGGGTCACTCGAGCTCGGACTCTTCGTCCGGGTGCTGCTCACAATCGCTCCTTGAGAGCGGGACGCCGTCGCCCCAGCATAGGCGGCACCAGAGGTACCGATTCCTTCCGGGCTCTGCCCGAGGCGGGGCCCAAACAAGGACAGCCGCCCTCTCCGGCTCAATGGTGCGGCCGCAGACCGCCCGCGGGCGGCGGCCGGGGACGTCGAGGCGGTGCACCTGTCGATGCCAAGGCCCCATCCGCACCAAGTACCACGGCTGTCGCGCCCAGGTGCCAGGGGCGGATCGCCCCGAAGGGACGAGGGGCTGCCGTGGCGCCAAGGTCCATGGGCGGACCAAGCGCGGGTCAAGGCCCTCAAGGTCGCCCGGACGCGGGCCCAAATAGTCCGGAGGCCCGTCCTCAGGCGCCTCATCCGAGTCGCCCGTGTCCGCCGGGCGCGGCGCCCAGGCTGGGCAAAAGATCACCAGAGGCGGGTCCATGCCGAACCGGTCGTCTTGCAGCCAGTCAGCGTGGCGACGAGCCAGGCAGAACATCAGATGCAAAGCCTGGGTGTCGCCCGGCACGTCGGTCGGCGAGCACCGGATGACGTCCGCCGAGTGAGGGCGGCGCCAGCCCTCCAGGTAGGGGTCGACGAACTCGCGCCTCCAAACGCCCAGAGTAGGGGCGGAACAGCCGAGTAACGTTCAGGCACGCCCGTGATCCGGCGGGCGCGTAGATACCACCGGAGGGTCCGGGATGGGCGAGCCACGGCGAGCAAATGCTCCCAAGCTGTGCGCCCGTGTCCCCAGTCGGCGTTGGAGATATCGCCCGCGAAGGCGTTGGCGTCGACCAAGAACGCGTGCACCTGGGCGGGCTGGGCCAGCAGCAAAGGAGGGACCGCCATGGCGTGACGACCTATAGAGTGGCGGCGGGGGCGACGGCGATTGAGCAGCTCAAGTCAACCAGGCGGTCGCACATGCCAGAGAGCGCCTGCTGACTCCCACGGTGCCGACGCCACCCTGACCCTTCTCTTTTTCAGTCGGACTCGGAGGTGGAGCCGCCCGCAGAGGACGAGAGCTCGCCCACCGCCTCCGAGGATGAGTCCGAGTCTACGTGCTGAACCCCAGGGTCACCTGCTGAACCCGACGGGAAGCAACGCTTGCACAGCCTAGCCCCCGGCGGGGCGGCCGAGATCCTAAAGAACTGGCGGGAGCCATAAGGCCATCCACAGCCGCGGGCCCTCCACGTAGCCCTGTCGGAGTTCTGCTCCGTGGGGTCGGGCCGATGGACCCTCTTCGTCTTCTCCAGGTAAATCAGGTGGGCGTCTTCCCGGTCGGCATCCGGGACCGCCGCCCCCGGCGCAAGGGCGGGGACGAACTGGATGGCGGGCAAGGCCGCCTGCTGGGCCGGCTCCCCTGCCGCGGGGTCCGCCGTATCCGTGCCTTCTGCCTCCTGCTGGGCGTCGGCCTGACCGGGGGCCCCCTGCTCTGGCAGCGCCGCCGCCCACGACGGGGCGGAAGGCGCCAATGTCAATGGCGTCGCGCGGGACGACCATCGCCCCAGAAGCTGGATCACCGCCAGGGGCACGCCCCGGGCGGCCAGGAAGGTCGCCCCGGCGACGCGGCAGGCGTGGCCGCCGAAGACCGGCCGTTGTACCCCAGCCGGGTCCTTCCAGCTAACCTCGAGGCCGGCCGCTCCCAACACCAAGGCGAGGAACGAGAGGGACTCCGGCTTGGACCTGGTGCCTCCCGGGAAGAGAGGCGCCGACGAGCGAAGGCGCCCAGCCTTCTGGAGGCCGAAGTGCCGGAACATGGCGTGGACCGGGCACAGGGGGTGCGTGGCCACGCCGCAGGCGCAGCGCAGCGAGCGCCGAGTCATGACCCGCTCGCCGCCCTGGGCGGTTTTGTGGAGCGGTAGCTCCAGCGTCACCACGTGCTTGGTGAGCACCACATCGCCGACGAGTGCCCCGGCGATTTCGATCTCCCGGAGCATGAACCACGTGGCCAGAACCAGGACGTCGGTGGCGTGGGGGACGACGGCCGGGTCGAAGGCGAGGTCGCACCGATAGGTCACGAGGGCGCCCAGGTCGTGCTCCTGGTGGCGGAAGGCGGCCAAGAAGTACTCCTTGGCACTGCGGTAGCCCCCCTTCTTGAAGGCCGCCCCCAGGGCCTCAATGGTGTCGGCGGACACCGGCCAAGGATCGACCTTGCCCTGGTAGGACAAGGCCATCCACGTTTTGAGCCGGGACGCGTAGGGCCCTTTCGAGGTCTCTGCCAGGTAGCCGTCGCGAAGCTCCTCGACGGACCGCTTGCGGTTCGCCGGCAGCAGGGCGTCCAAGGCCGCCCGAAGGTTCGCCCGCAAGGGCACCCTCCGGCGAGGGACGTCCGGCCTTCCCGGATCCTGGGTCGACGACACCAGGGCCAAGTCGGTAACCACAGCTGGCGGCGGCGGGGCGGCCAGCAGCGCCTCAATGGCCGCCGGCGGTACGCCCGCAGCTGCCAAGGCGTCGATGCGAGAGAAAAGGTCGGGGATGCACCTCACGCCCGCCGCCCGCACAGCCGGCAAGTGGTCGGTCTGGCCCGCCCGTTGCGCCAGGGCGACCAGCTCGGCGAACGAGCCCCGAGGCGGTTCCGCCATGTCGACTATCACCTTAGACAACTGAGCCAAAGTACCTCGAGCCAGGCCCTGCGAGGGGCTTGAGCAGTCGAGCCAAGCTTAGGGAAGGACAAAGCACAGGCCGAGACTTTTGACCGCGCCCGCGAAGGCGGTGAGATGCAAAACGGGCGGACGCCCCAAAGAGTGAGACGGCCGCGACGGCAAAGATGTAGGTGCCGGCGAGGTCGAAGTAGCCGCGCCCGACGACCAGAGAGCCCCGCCGTGACGAAGTCAGCGGTCCCGCTCGCCCGGAGAATCCGGGGCGCACCTGGCGCACTGATGGTACAAATGAGGCCGCCCCGTCACCGGCGGGTAGCTAATAGGGCGGAGGCAGCGCCCGGCGTAGGGGCACCGACAGCCCGATGCCGGCCGCCACCATGGGCCAGGGCATTTGGCGAAGCACCACCCTATGAAGTAGGTGCCATCGGACGGCGGCTCACGGGGCAGCTTGCCGCCCTGGACGTTCGGCGGCAAGCTCCGGAGGAAGATGCCCGCCACCGTCGAGTTGGGCGGGAGCACGTAGCTGCCGTCGGCGACGCTGCGCTCCAGGGACTCCGCCCGATCCCATGTATCAGCAGCCGCCCCGTCGAGGCCGAAGGGCATCTCGGAGTCGAAGAAGTCCGCCCCAGGGCGATGCTTGGCCTGCCACCGCTCCCTGGCAGTCATTGACGAGCCAGGCTGGCGATGCAGGGACCGATTTTTGGTCCCGTAGCCGCCCCGGCCACTGGGCGGCACGCCCGCACAGGCGGAGGACGCTCCAGACGAGGATGCCACCGGAGGCGGAAAGGGCGAAGGCGAGGTCGGCGGCGTAGTCGACGATGAGGCGGCCTGCGGCGGGACGCCCGCTGAGGCGCTGGGCGGATGGTCTCGCTCAGGATCCGCCCCACTCTGCGGGACGATCACCTCCGGCTCCGCATGCCCAGCCGGCTTGGCCGGGGGCGGCGGCGACGTCATCTCCCGCATCTCGCGCTGGATGCGGAGCTGGAGCATCTCGTCATACGTGACGTCGAAGCCCAGCGGTCCCATACCAGCAAGCGCCCGGAGGGCGTTCTCCTGGGATATCGCCCGGCGCTGCCGCTCGTAGGGCGTAGGCTCCTCAGCGGCCGGTGCAGCGGCCGGTGGCGGGGCCGGCGCCTTCTTCACTGGCGGAGGCCCCAACGAAGGCGCCGCCGAACCAAACATGCCCGACGGCTGGCGTGTGCCTGCCCCTTGGGCTCCCGCCCCCGTGGCCGGCTCCACCACCAGAGGGGGAGGTGGCGCCTTGACGAAGGGCTTGACGATGGGGGCGATAGCCTGCCCGGCCAACTCAGGCGGAGGCGGCTTCTTCACCGGCTTGGCGACCACCGGCACAGTCTTCTCGCCCACGGACGTGGCCGAGGTGGTAGCCGACGAAGAAGGCGGTGGGGGGGGCGGAGGTGCCAGCCCCCGCTTGGGTCGCACGTAGGCGCCCGCAGGGCACAACGCCTCAAACGGCAGAGGCACAGTCGTGTCTGGGCACGGCGCCCGAAAGGCCGGCGAGGTAGGCGTCCAACCCGGACTCGCCCTCCAGGTCGGCGTCGTCATCCTCCGGCACGGCGATGTTGGCTGCCGTAGCCGGATCAGCGACCTGGTGCATCGCCTCTTGGTCGGTCCAGTACTGCCGGGCCTCCGCGACGGACGGGCCGGGCACCACCGACGACTGAGCCCCAGGCGGGGCGAGCCAAGCCTCCGCGGGCCCTGCGTCCGGCGGGGCGGTCGAAGATGCCGAGGGAGCCGTCAAGGGCGGAGGCGTAGCCGACAATGTCGTGCCCGTCGGGGTAATCCCGGACGAAGAGGACGGAGACGAAATAGCCGGCGTCGAGGGACCAGCCGTGGGCTGGGCCGCCGCGCACGCCGCCATAAGGCGAGCCAAGTCGACTGCGGACAAGGCGCCCACAGCTGCGGCGAGCTCACCGTCTGACGCCCCTGCCGCAAAGGTCGAAATGAAGACATGCGCCTCAGTCTGCGTGGCAGCATGTGTGCCGCCAGCGGCGCCAGAAATGCCCGGGGCGGGCGAGATGAAGCCTTTGATGATCTCTTCCTCCTCGTCGCCCGACTGGACGTCCGCAGGCAACGGCGGCGCCCAGTCGAGCACCTCGGCCTCAGCAGCCGTAGTTGCCGCCTGAGCAGCGGCGGCGGAAGGCGAGGCGGCGGAACCAGTCGACATGACCAGAACACGGCGAGGCGAAAGGACGAGGGGAAACAGAAAAAGCGATCGAGCCGGCGTACTGCGGTCGATCGCTAGTGCTTGTTCCTACTCGCACACGTGCGCTACACGGAAATTTCAGGTGCTTCTGAGAAGATTGGCCCCGAAGCCTTCTGCGCTTAGCCACTTGCAACCTGAGGCCCGGTCAGATTGTCTACCTGGCCCTGAAGCCTGCCAGCTGCAGCTTCTCAAGTCGGGGGCTGAAAGGTGGAAGCTTTCAAAATGAAAAGGATATTATGAAAGAAAACTTCTCCACCAGAAACTCTTTACAGCTACATAGCTGTCTTTCGTAGCGCCAACAAGTAACCTTGGTAAGAGACGACTGCAGGTACCTGTGTACGAGGCGCCAGTTGTCCTTGTTAAGAAACGGCAACGTTCCCTAGCAAGAAGCAACAGTTACAGTATCCGTCGTAGAAACGACAGGCAGTTGCCCCCTGCTCTTGGAAATCCTTTGGGGCACTTGACGTGGGGTTGTAGCTGTGGCTTGTAGTCGGCCCAAACTAAGTGTAGTCTCTCAAGCAGTACCAGGTGATAGCGAAAAAACAGCGCTTCCCCCCCCAACTGTCATTGCTTCGGGAGGTATTTGGCCTTTTGCCTGAAATGGAGAGCTTGAAGCATGTGCTCAGGCTACCAGATTGGTATCTCTTGGGTATGACTGCTGCAAAAGATAGCTGTGATTTCTTCAAGTGTTCACTCGTAGATCGTGTCTGTAAAACACCCGCTTTATGCTGTCTCCTGCCCACCGATGGTGCCCTGGGCAATCAAATAATCCAGCTGCAACGAAACCCAAAACCAATAAATTCTGGTTCTTCTACCATGCATCCCACGCCCATCTGAGGAATCTGCTTGGCCATGGCTGCTTGGTTTTTTGCGTCGTTCATGACCTGAAAGTACACGCACTTCTGCCGAAACATTATTCCTGACCCTGAGAAGCCACAATGCCTGCTCTGAGTGCAGTGGTCCCCCTAGCTTTCCACAACCCACTGTGATGAATTCATGCTAATGCATCTGTAGGCGGAAAAAGAAGACACACATCAACATGACAGCGGACAAACATTCAGCGCACAATTGGCACGTGGGCAACATGTCGGCCCTGGTGGCAGCGACAACCCTGGAAACAGTCTCTGAGATTCCCACGTAGTTCTTCCAGTTCAGGTAGACTGAATGCAAGACCCCGCGACGTTCGCCCTCGAGGAAGCGCGACATGGCATCCTGGAAAGGTCGCGTATGCGGAACTCCGAGGTGTTCGGGTTCCTCGCCCAGGGGTCTAAGACGAAGAGCAGGGTGAGACCTGTAGGAACGGAAGATTATGAAGTAGTTCACAGTGTTCACAGCACCTTCAAGCTGGACTCTGAAGTGGCACGGATCCTTGACCGCCGTGCGTTTTCTGTTGGCGTCCTGGAGTGCTGCCTCGGACCACTAGACAAGGAGAGCATGTCGTCACTTGTCCAGTCGTCTGACACCCTACCCCAACCTTTCGCCTTAAAATACACCTCGTCGGATCCGTTAAAGCGAAATTTATCGCCTGCTTGCTGGGCACGCGAGTCTCACTATCGACATGACAAGGAAAAGCCTGCGACTCAGAGATCCATAAGTTGCCCTCACCAGCACCCCGAACTGCCAACCATCGGGGCTCTCCCGCATGCTTCGGGTATCGAACCCCGATCTTCCTTCACCAAACTCTGCTCGTCTGCCGTGAAGTCACACAGTAGCGGTGCCACATGATGAAGTACTCTCCGAGATTCACGGCGGTTTGTCCTCGTCGTTCGCATCATAAGGAAATCGTGTTAAGTGTCGTCGGGACATACTGCAGCACAATGGACTACCGGATGAAAGCCTATGTTCTGGTGTGGTCTATCACTCTTACTAGCATCTTCTCGCAGAACTACTCCGGTACTATACCGCAAAATTATTCACTGTCGTGAATTACGATATATGTCAGCTTCGAGGGGGTCAGGACTTCAGGGCGTTTATCCGTAAACGCATGCACTACGGCTGCGACCCCCGCATAGATCCCAACTGTTTCGCATTGAGGCACTGCCACCACATTCTGGGCCAACGTCGGTTTGCATCGTTATAAACGTCAGCAAGACCATCCCTGCAAGACACGTGGATCTGCGAAGATACGTGGACCCGAAGATGCTATCTGACGGACCCTAAAGCCGTGGCAAGCCTGCATAGTTATAGTTGGCAGTTGGCGCAGCTCTGATCTCAAAGTCAGCATCCAAACCCTGCACTTAAACCTGAAGCCGTTTGCCCTGTGATGAGTGTGCAGTCAGGAAATTACACGGAAAGGCACCCCGCCGCGCACCAGCCCCCCAACCCTCAACAAACCGGCGTGCAGCGTCGCAGGCTCAAAGGAGCTTTGACATCATCTAGCACCTTGTACTGCAGTAGAATGTACGATCAGATGCCATTCAGATTGGCTCGCACCTTGTCGGCCTGCAAAAGATGTACGCGTGTATCTACACATTCATATATGTGTGTCTATGTATGTACAAGTGTATATACCTACATGTACATGCACATGCCCTAGTGCATACCTTTATATACACATTATCTGTATGTATGTATGTATCTATGTATGTGTGTGCGTGCATATATATATATATATGTACAAAGATCATAGCTTTGACCGTTAGGACTTTTCAAGAGTAAGTTTGATTCGGGATCCCCCACTTTCTGTCCCTGGGATACCCTATGCCCGTCTGCTTTAGGTCCGCCTGGTGCCTAATTAATGCTGACGGCTTCATGCAAGTCAATGTGGACTGCTCCAAGCGCTTGAAAAGAAATGACTGAGGCATGCACCCATCCACTTCTTGAGAGCAAGCTCCGTCCTCAGCAAAGAATATTTGAATTCATTGGCGCAGTTGCGACTGGCAAATGACTACTCACAACTTCAGCGGCACTCGTCAGGGCTACTTATCCACCTACGTATCGATATATCTTTCTCCCTATCAAATGCATCAGTTAGTCAGTCAGTCTGTCTGTCCGTAGGTATGCATGCATGTAAGCAAGACTGCATGCGTGCAGGTATGTGAGTCTGTATGAATATGCGCATATATTTTTTTATATGCCTGCATCAGCCTGTGTGTGTGTGTGCAGTGTATACCTATATGTTAACAACATGCAGCTGTGCATGCAGGCGTATGCAAATTGCAGATGCATGTCCATTTTCATGTATGTATGCACCTACCTGTCGATGCACGTATGTGCGAATGTTTGCGTATGTAAACAGATAGGTAGAGACAGATATAGACTTGGATAAAGATATGGAAATAGATATAGATGTAGATATACATATAAAAACAGGTACATTCATGCATACATATACATACACATAAACATACACATATGCATAGGCATACGCATATACACAGACCTAGGCATCCCCATACACATACACATGCGTACATGCATACATACGTACATACGTTCATACATACATACATACATACATACAGGCACACATGTATATACACAATATATGCACATAGATGTGTGGAAATAAGGAAACTGTATGTGTATATGTATATGAGTATGTATATATACATATACATATACATATACATATACGTATGCGTATACGTATACGTATACGTATACCTATACCTATACATATACATATACATATACATATACATTTACATATATATATATACATATACATATCGCACATACATACATATAAATATATACATGTACATTGCTGTATACATGTGTATGTATATGTCTGCATATAAACATAGATGCGTGTATGTATATATATATATATACACTTATACATACATATGTTTTTACACGTATGTGCGTGTATATATGTATGTGTATATATATATATATATATATATGCACTGCATCAATATTCGGCCTGGCACTGAGATCCCGGCGTTGCTTGTGCCTGAGCCTTCAGGCGATCCTTCTCGTCCAGGGTGCCCCGGAGCTCCTTTATAACGCGGGCTTCAAAAGGGGTTTTGACGGTACTTTAATGAGCTTTAAGAGGGCTTGCTTGATAGCTGAGTGCCGCGAAACTTTTGCAAGGCGGGTATTCCTTTGCAGCAGACTGGGTCTAGTTCGGTGACTGCCAAGTCTGGGGTTGTCCTGTGTTTCGGGCCGGGTAAATGTTTGGAATGTTTGGAAGCCGTTAGGATGCCGTGCTTAAGCCTAAGCGTTTTGGAATTGATGCCGGGCATCAGTAAATATGTTGTAGCAAAATCCGGCTACACTCCTGGCTTCCGGCTAGGGCCGAGTGTTCAGGGAAGTGAGTTGAAGCCCCGTCGAGCATGTGGGCGCTCAGGCTGTTGGCCGGGCCACATGCTAATGCTACCTCTACCCCGCTCATTTCTGGGCTGGAAGCAGAGCTCAACATCCCGCATCCTAAGGCATCCTGGCATACTGCGACCACCAACAATTACTGTCCAATCGAGGATGCACTGCATGTGACGGACAGACGAGCGCCCAAGCCCTGGAGCACACGACCCCTCCCATGCTCCTTCTCATGCAAGTCCCGCATTCGATCTTGCTCGGCCTGCAGGGCGGGCTTGCGGGCTTCGGATGCAGAGCAATCCGACTGCTACATTGCAGGATCATGTGTCTGTCTGTCTCTGGGACCCACGGCGCGTTGACAGCTCAGAGTGCTCATGAAAGTCCTTGGAAGGTCCTAAAGCCTGCGACATCCGCAGACACCAAACACTTAATACAGGAGTGAAACCAGCAACTGCTTAAACACATCGAACCTGACAGCAGTCCCAGCTTGACGTAGTGTTGCCACTGGCCGAACCTCAACCCGTTCGTGCCACGGAGCCTCCCAGTGGGCTTTTTGCCTTGCGAGGACATCCTGCAGGTCGTCGACTGGATGCAGCTTCCCACAACTGACGAATTGACGATCGACAGTAGGCAGGAAACTTTGAGAACTCACCAAAAGCAACACTGGCTGGGTGGTACGATGAACCACACAGCTTGCATCAGTCGTCCCCAAACCCGCAAAAGCCGAACGAGCTACAGGGCTCAGACAGAAAAGCCGAATCTCCTCTTTCTCTCGCTCGGCTTTCTCACCTGAGCTGCATCTGGAAGTGATGATAACTACAAGACATTCTGACACTTCGACGCGGAGCTCTAGCAATAATGCTGATGATAAACATGAGCACAATGATGAGGCTCCGCAACTGCGGCAAGAGTAGAAGCTGCAGCACTAGCAGCAGCGATGACAATAGTGGAGGCAGAAAAGGAATCGTAGCAGTGCCAGCGTGTTAAGCATTGGCAGCAATAGTCGTTGTCAGTAGCAACAGCAGCAGCAGCAGAGGGAGGAGCAGTAGTAGTAGTAGTAGTAGTAGTAGTAGTAGTAGTAGTAGTAGTAGTAGTAGTAGTAGTAGTGGTAGTAGTAGTAGTAGTACTAGTAGTAGTACTAGTAGTAGTACTAGTAGTAGTACTAGTAGTAGTAGTAGTAGTAGTAGTAGTAGTAGTAGTAGTAGTAGTAGTAGTAGTAGTAGTAGTAGTGGTAGTAGTAGTATCAGGAGTAGCAGTAGCGCAGTAGTAGTAGCAGTAGCAGTAGCAGCAGGAGCAGTAGTGGTAGTAGTAGTAGTAGTCGTCGTCGTGGTGGTGGTAGTAGTCGTAGTAGTAGAGTGCGGGAGGGATTTAGAGCCAGTCTTGGGGCAAGAACGTCCAATCTTGCCCATCTTACCTTTCAAGACTTGGGGGGCGGTCCACATTGTACGCAAGCTTGCTCGGCGTTGGAGGGGTGCGGGGGCAAGATTGGCGTGCAGGCTTGCCCATCTTGATGATGGTCTCGATGGAGGGGTAAGTCGTGCAAAATCTTGTAATCTTCCTGTTCCGCTGTCCCCATCGAAAACCCTAAACCCCCAAACCCTAAACCCCTGGACCCCTAAACCCTAAAATCTTGCAACCCCCTTGGACGACCGAGATTTCCAGATTACCACTGTCTGGTTGACCAAGTTTGCTGCAACACTGATCCGCTCTAGATTCCCAGCACGGTGTGGTACTGGTAGTAGCAGTAGCAGCCGCAGCCGCAGCCGCAGCCGCAGTCGCAGTCGCAGTCGCAGTCGCAGTCGCAGTGGCAGTGGCAGTGGCAGTGGCAGTAGCAGTAGCAGTAGCAGCAGCAGCAGCAGTTGGGGTTGCAGTGGCAGCAGCAGCAGCAGCAGGACAAGGGGCAGGAGCAGGAGCAGCAGCACCACCACCAGCAGCGGCAGTAGCCGCAGCAGCGGCAGCAGTAGCAGCAGGAGCAGCAGGAGCAGCAGGAGCAGCAGGAGCAGCAGGAGCAGCAGTAGTAGTAGCAGTCGACGTCGTCGTCGTAGCGGTGCTCGTCGTTGCCGTCGTAGTCTGAGTCGTCGTCTGAGTCGTAGTCGTATTTGTTGTACTGGCACTAGTACTGGTACTAGTCCTAGTGCTCTTACAGGTAGCTTCTCACTTTGGTATGAGAGTCGTAGTATAGTGGCACTCGAAGCAGAGACTGCTTTGCCACAGAAAATGCAGAGGCACCTGCGCAGCAGTTTTTGCCAATGATTGTGCATTCAGAACGAACCGCTCCATCCTTGTGCGCTCTTGAACCACTGTGCTACTGGAACATGCCGACATGGTAAGCTCGCATGGCAGGGTAAAAACTGCCAAACCTGCAAAACAGCAGGCTTCCTGCGAAGAGGATCTGTCAGCAGCAGTCTTTCCAAGTATGCACATCGTCGCTGACGTTTCGGCAAAATACACACCGGGGATGCCGATGTGTTTCGAAAGTTCACCTTATGGCTGTTTGTTTGCAAAACTCGTTCTTGGATTGAAACCTTCAGGAGCTTCCTTCTGCGCTTCCGCGCTTCCGGCTGACAAAAGAGCACAGCTTCAACTCCTCAAAGTCTATCAGGCACACGGCTCCTTCTCAAGACCTGTGTGAAGCTGAATCCCGAGATTTGTCGGGAAAGAGCCCAGTCGACAGCCAAAGCCAAACTTCAAAGGCTGAGCTGCCCCTCCCCCTCCTCCAAACCCTCGCACCAGGAGCTGAGGCTGTGGCTTCTGGTGAGGGCCACCCAGCTCTTGAGTGTATTGAGCAGGGCAGCCTGCATCGGATGCATCGAAGCTCAATAACGACGAGTAAGACCCTTCTGAAGTAGTTCCAACGATGTTGAAGACGTCCGGCCTGTCCTTCTCAACATTTACAGGGCACCTTCGTGACCCCAATGCCCGCTGCAGCACGTCGGACTTCTTGGTTCGAAGCCCCTTTCCCGCGATAGCAGCTCAGCTTTCCGCTCCGCGCCTTGTCTTTGCCCATGAAGGCATTCCGCAAGGACGCGTTCACAGCCTGCATACGCGCAGTATCATCAGAGCTGGACTGGTACAAGATGCAAAGCTGCAGGTTCGTTGACTGGGTTTTGACAGAAACGCCAGAGACAAAGGCAGTCAAAGGCTCCATTGGCGAGTCGTGGTGGTGTGGTGGTGCTTCCAGCGCTGATGGATAGCCGCTGCGAAATTGCCTCTCGATTTCTCTTCTGCATCTTGCTCTGCTTGGTGAACTGCGACCAATTCTGGAAAACCTCGACGTAAGGGCACTCGAGGGCGAAGCACGGACAGGAGCACAACACCGAATAAGAGCTCCTGGCCGTCTTTTTGCTGCCTTTCTCATCACCGGCAGCCCACCTGGGTGTCGGCTGAAGGGGCTCTGGGTGAAATTCCTCAAAGCTCAAACCGAGCTGATGGTCCAATGCACCAACTTAACAAACGGAGCACGACTGCAGCCGCGGCGGTTTGGAACATCCTGGGAAGGACGACAGCTTCTTATGTACTTCATCTGAGGAAACTGCTTGGTCACGGAAGCCATGACGCTAGCACGGGCCTTGTCCATCGCAATTTCGGCCTGCCGAGCATGGTCCGAATTATAAAGCTCCTCCGCCGATTCCTCCGGAGCACGTGCGCTCCCAGTATAAGGCTACGCTGCCTTGCGGAAGACCGAGGCACCCTGTCAGCTCTCTCCCTCTCCCCCTCTCTGAGAGCGCGTTTTTCCGATCGCTAGAGCTCGGTGCGGGGAGCCTCAGCGTTGGTGCAGAACGCTTGCTTTTCCACGTGCTGTAGAGCAATATATGAAGTATTTGTGCACATGTATAAACATACATACACACATAAACACATATATGTGTATACATTTGTTTATTTATCTATCTATACACACCTATGTAAATATGTGTATTGACATATACATGTACGTACATATTAACACATGTTGAGGAGGCTTCTGGAGCTGGGCCAATAACTCAAGCGGTGGAAAGCCTGCAGGTGCCTAAGTAAGGCCAGTTTTGGCGAAGAACTGCTTTATTAATATCAGATGTCGCGCCTACTTCCGAAGCTTCTGACTGAGACTTACCTGAGCTTCGGCTTGCAGCCGGGTGACACCAGGACCTGCGGAGGACGAGTCCATGCAAAGCGGTGGTGGCCGTGGCGCCCGTTGGCCCAAGGGAGCTCCAGCTTGCGCCCCGGCACTGCCCAGAGCCGCCAAAGACTGAGCTGCAGGGACTCTGCGGGAAATCGGGTCTCTGTCGCAAGGGACTTTTCTGCCTCTTGCTCATAACCCCTGGCTGCACATGGGATCGGGCCTTCTGCTTTTCTAACCATGGCGGGTGATGCCTACAACTGCAGCAGAGAGCATGGTGACCCCGTGCGATCCTATCAGGTCATACGAATCCCAACAAGGGCTGACGGTTTTCATGGATTGGTGAATCCGTCCGACGATATGCCCCAGCCATCTTAAGACGGCACGGCACCTGCACACAAGACACCAACGCTTGCTTGCTTTGAGACCACGTAGCTTCATCTACCCACGGAAAAGTGGCAAGCCCAACAGAACAGAACAAAAACGGCTCTGTCGTTAGCAAACCGATGCCAGTGCTTGTCCTTCCTAACCTAGCGGAGCCATAAGATTATTGCCATGCAGCGTATGCACGCACAGTCTCCGCGCTGGAGAGTTTGTAGCGTAGCCACCTCAGCCACATATCGACCATCACGGTATCCAGCCAGATACGTCCTGTTGACTTCATTCCCGAGCATACGCCAGTCTGACATTACTGACATTCTTTACCCTCAGAAAGTAGGCCCAGATTAACGCCGCGAAGTATCAGGCAACGCAGATAACTTGACTGCCCGATCGCCAAAATGAAGCCAATATCTAGGCCAATCATCTCAGAGTGGCCCAGGGAATAAGATCGCTTCACCTGAGACAGGTTCGAACGGAAGTCCTTCTGATGCAATCTCCAGCGACCTGCTTTCCAAACAGTCCCTTACAATACCGCTTTAAAGTGGCTTGAATTTTGAAGTCAGGCCTATGCAACTACTTTGTGATAACGGCGCCGATCCATGTGTCGCGGTCGCACTATGTTCGGACGAGTGGCCTTCCTTGCAGTGGACCTCGCTGTGCCAGTGAAACGGGGCCTGCAGGTGGAGGCGCGGAGGCGCGGTACAAGTCTGCCGTCAGCAACTGGAAGCCCGGCCTTGGGCTCGAGGCCCAGGAGCTCGCCCTTCGCCGATATTTTGGGTGGGAGGGCAAATTTTACATTTCGGTGGCAGAAATTCTGCATGCGTGCTTCTCGGCTGCTCCCCCCGCACCTTCATCGGAACACTGCCTGGCCAATTGCGGCTCCACCTACCTCGGATCAGTCGCAGCGAGACTCACTCAAGGGAGCTGACAGCTGGGTGGAGCGCAGGGTTTTGCAGAGAGTACAAGAACAAAACTCAGAGACTCGGCACGCCCGGCTGGTGCTTTTGACTTCGAAACTACGGGCTTGGGCTCGCTGTTTCCTTTGTGACCTTCTGCAGACCGAGCGTAT
Organism: Symbiodinium sp. CCMP2592; assembly: GCA_905221615.1. Taxonomy (NCBI): domain Eukaryota; class Dinophyceae; order Suessiales; family Symbiodiniaceae; genus Symbiodinium; species Symbiodinium sp. CCMP2592. The sequence goes on along the minus strand of CAJNDT010006030.1, from coordinate 295,971 downwards.
GTTCGCGGGATCCTGCATGAGAGGTTCCTTCGCTTCTGCCTCCCCACAGGCCTTGTGCAGCGTAGGCTACGGCTACCAGTTTCCTGACAGAAACAGAACCTTGCCAGCCGCTGTCAGCCTGACTAAGAAGCCATGTTCTGCAAAGATGCCCCGCGGGTCGGCGAAGCTCATCGATGCTGACCCATCGCATAGAACCTGCGGCTGTGAGGTCTGAGTGTGGGGATCAGGGGCTGTGTTGCAAATCCGTCGGTTGCTGGCAACCAGACAAGTGACTGCCAGCATCGAAGCGCTCCGGTTCTCCCGCCAGGGACCCTGACAACGTAGTGCGCTCAGAGGGGGCGTCGTGGAGAAGCCAAAAGAAATCTAGAACTGCTCTCGCTCTCACGGAAGAACCCCACAGAAGGCTCCCAAGGCCCTGCACGACACGATCTGTTCCGAAGAGTTTCGCTCTTCAGGACTTAGGGGACACCCATGTCGAAAATCTAGCATCGGAGATCTTGTCCGCATTTTTGTGAGTTAAGGCCGAAAGTTTCTTGCTCGATTTTGGCGTCAAGTTCCGCGTTTGTTGCTCATTCAAACGTCCAAGCATTTCATGCCGTCTCTAGGTGGTCCTGGTTTGGGCAACGCTCGTATGCCTTGTAAAACGACGGGGGAGCCCAACAATGACACCCCAGCCTATGCAAGCTGCTACTACTACTGCTGCTACTGCTCCTGCTCAACCTCCTGCTCACGCTCCTGTTACTGCTACTGACTTCCTACACACCGCGGTGCTGCTGCATCCAAACACGGATTACGTCGAAGACGTGAACACGACAATCAGATGTGAGATCCCGCCACAACGATTCATGAACATCGTCAGCCTCTGCATCCACTGAAGTCGGAGAGGATACTATGGCTGCTCTGGGGACGTCGGCCTGCCGTCGCCATCGGATAAGCGACGCCAAGACATGATGACGCCTACTCCTGCCAAATCGAATGCTGGCTCCGGCAACCGGCAAACAAGCCTGCACTGCAGGGTTGTGAGGTCTTACTGGTCGACATGCCTCCAGCAGCTTTGCGACGGCCTCCTCCACCTCTCGGAGTTGCCTGCATTGCAGGACATGTGTCTTGGGTCTCCGATTCACACAAGCGCAAGGCACGGATGGCGCGGCTCGGCTCGCCTCGTCTGAAGGACGTAAACCTGAGTGCCGAACACCTTAGCAGCTTCGCATGCAACAACATCCATGCCGCTGGTTCCAAACCTGCCGAGCTTATGGAAACCAGGCCTCCAAAAGCTGCCATGCTGCCGACACACGTCTGATGCTCTGAGGTCCAAGCTCGCAGCAGCCGCAACGTCCTAATGCAAAACACGTCTGAGAGACCAGTGCATGAACTCTGTCCTCTGCAGTTTACACCATGACCATTACATTACATTGGCGCTGCTGTATGTGGTTTCTACTGGAATGCTACAGGTCTTACTGCTTCGTTTCAATTTGGAAGGAGCTTTGAGTCCTGAGAGCTGGCTCTCTGTGCTGGGGGCACATGCGGCTGCAGCGATCTGCCCCGTTCAGCGCGGGGTGGAGGAACTGCCTCGACTCGGGTTCCAGTTGAGGGTCCAGGATTGAAGAAAAATAAAGTGCTTGGGGAAACCATGCATGGTGAATGAAGGTATGAAGGTATCAGTCTCGACTTTGGGAAGGCAAGGTCTTCAAGTCTTCTGGCTTGAAGCGGCAGTATAGAGTCTCAGCAATGCTCGGCGCTCCACCACAACTGCCGCAGCGCAGCATTTCAATCGATGGGAAGCTGCTATCGACGCAAGGGGTCTCTCGCAAAAAATCATGCACTGAGAGAAAACCATGAGGACGCGCCACAGTTCTCTTTCAACCCAGCCCTTGCCAGCACTGAATGAGCCGGGCTGCGAAAACTCCACCTCCGGTGGCGTGTCGCCTTATTGGGCAACTTCCACAAGACGGTATCGTGACACATGAGAGTTTGAGAAATCGAGGACTCAACGATCGATCACCCAAATCATATTTCAAGAGTATGACCTTGAATTTAAGAACGGGAACCAAGTGAGCCGAGGCTTGCGAGCAACCACGATAGAGTCCTACGGATGGCGGCGGGCCCACAGAACTCACAACAGCCGCGGGAAATGTGCATTCATTCACAGAGAACAGGAACTCCGGCTGAACTGAAGAAGAAACACAGGATCCCGGGATGCTGCCGAGAGTCCCCATGAGATGATCAGCTTCCTGTCTTTTCTCTGCACAAAACTTGCATGATACTTCGTTGTTCAGACTATCGGATCAGCATGCTTCCACAGCGTGAATTCTGCACCATGTCTATGTCGCATGCGGGTTTGCTCAAACCGTTTACCGTATGCTTTATCATTCATGCAGTCAACCTCTCCAGCGAGAGCGCCTCCAGTGCATCAGCGCAGTGTAAGCAGCCTGACGGCGCTCACTCACTCGAGAAAATGGCGTCTTGCTGAAGCTTAGGGCATGCACCGGCCTCGACTGTCACGATTCGCAAAAAACGTATACTTGTCTGCACTTCGCGAAGCCCGAAAGCCGAAAGCAGACTCCTTCTCCTAAGCCTGCTGGTTCTGATCCTCGAGCCTTGTACTTCTTGGGGACCTTCTGCGGGATGAGGTCTTTCAGGCCTGTGGCAGCAGACAGAAGCACTTTAGGAGCCCGGCACGGACGCTGTTACGGCTGCAGCTGCGACCATCGCAACTTGCGATCATTTACGATCTCTTGCAAATCTTTCGCACCTTATGACTCGAAGGCATTGCAATTCAGTTATGCTCTGCTACCACGCCAACTCCGAGACTCAGGCATTGCTCCACTCTGGGACGAATGCTCGGATCAAGCAGGATGGCACGGGCGAACATTAGAGCAGCATCCAAGTAGTACCTCGGCAGAAAAGATCACAGGATCACTCGGATCACTACTAGTGGTTTGCACTCCTCCTCCTGCTAATTCCCTCTCCTCCTGTTCCTTCTCTCGCTGGTGCTGCTCCTCGGAGCCGCACAATGCTTGTCAAGGAAAGTTCTTCAAACAAAGGAAGGCGTTCACTCGCTTACTGCAGGGCTAGGGTTGGTGCGTGCTCTGGACCAAGGAGAGCTTGCAAGCCAGTTACAAAAACGGCGAAGCTTTCATATGTCTCCGAGCGTCTCAAAGGGAACCCTAGAGGTTTCCGGGCGCCCAGGTAGACCCCAAACAGTCTCCAAAGAGATTGCCCTTTCTGCGTTTTCAAGATGCAGCTCATTCCGTTCGCAAGCCATGCAATACCGCAAAGCAGCGAAACAAGTGCAAACCTTCGCTTACAAGTCATTAAGCATTCTAGACCGAACTTCTGTTACCCGTACTGCCATTTCGGAGTGGAAAAACCATCGGTTTGGACGTGAGAAAAAAGATGCTGCTCCAAGCGGCTGGCCCTCGCCTCGCATGTCGAGGATCACAGCGACGCGGGCAGAGATGTTCCCTCCGGTCCAAGCTCCGGCCGGGGGCCGGCCCCAACAATTTCGGGCCCTCTTTCTTTGGTCCCATTCCTAACTTTCTTCTTCGTTGAGCAAGATTTCTGCATCTTCGATGAATGGCCGAGTGTTACGCTTTAGAGAAGCCACGAAGTTGAGCAGAGGATCCTCGGCTGATCCAGCTATTCCCGTCCAGGCTTCTCGCGATGCCGCTACCAGGTCAGTGCTAGCTTGGCTTCAGCTAAGTGGGGGGTGTCTCCAGTCCGCTTCTCCATCTGAAAAGCCCCAGCCCTGAATGCGGCGACCTGCCGCAAGCCAAGCCGTGGCATCTGACCTTGCCAAGATATGCTCGGCTGTGCTGCTTCGTTTCCTTAAGGTTCCGTAGTAGCAGTTTGCAGATGCATGGCTTCTCTGTCGCTATAGCGGTGACGGCAAAGCCTCTCAAAGAAGTCAGATGAGAGACGGTCGGCAAAAAGTGACTGACAGCCAAGCAACGCCCCGAATTGGAGCATGGCCACAACTTGGTTCTGCACCTGAGGGAAGACTTTGCCCGGTGGGTGTACGCAAGTTGCATAAGCCATATCTGTCTGTCGGAACGTGCCTCCCACATCTTCATGTACGGATCCTTCGGCGCCATGGTTTAAGTTAAGAAGGACAACAGGCACGACTAGCTTCAGGGTGTGAAGGCACACCACCGACTCATCATCCACGACTGCAAGCTGCCATGCAAGAGGGCCAAGTTATGGGATGCTCTAATGGTCCTGGTGCAAAGGGTCCCGGTGCATTGTTGGTGTCTGACATCGACAAATAACAATGCATGTTATAGCCGCAGCCTCATATTATGTGTTGTATATTACGTGGTATATTATACACTACATTCAACACTGTTAGACTGTATTCCATAAGACTGTAAGATATAGTACAACATATAAAGTGCTTATTTATAGATGAATAAAACGAAGACTCTTGGCATTTGCATTCCTGCCCTTGCGTATGTGCGTATGCAATACGTAGCCGAAACACCACCACGACCCAAGGGTACCCAAGGCCTGAGGTGGACGCCGAACTGCGGTCAAGCTGAGCGGTCCGGTCCTTCAGCTTCTCGGCCAAGTCCAACGCAGCCTTGGCATGCGCAGCGTAGCTCGCCACCGCCGCAGGCCGTGCTGCGGGTGCCTATGGCAAGAGGGGCGAGGCAAGAAGAAAGGGCGAGAGGAAGTGAGAGAACGCGCCCTAGAGTGCGCCTCGGGCTTGGCGACGCGCTCCCAACCATCCAGGGGGCTCTCGCTCCCCTGTCGCCATGCAGAGCAGGTACGAGGACAGCGAACGACGGCCAAAGTTGATGGTTTCCGGGAGCACGAACGGACACCCCGCCTTGTGCTTGCCAGACAACTTCCTGCGTTTCTTTGGCAGGTGGCAGTTCGATGGGAACACGACGCGGGTGCCCTTCCCGATGTGCGGCGGGACCTGTGCTTCGGCAAGCTGCTCCACTGAAACCAGGTGATTGAAGATCTTCTCTCAGGCTGCAGAATGTGTGCAATACAACTCGCTCCTTGTGAATGGCGAAGGAGGGGAAAATCAGGACGTCGCCCTCCTCTGCATAGAAGGCCGCAGGCCGGTGGAACCTCAGTCGCAGAACCCGACGAGAAATGCTGCTCTGAGGTTGAAACCTATCACCGGACGGAACGACCTCCAAGGTCACTGCACGCCGCCACATCATGCACCAGAAAACACTGTGTCCATCTTGCCCAGTCACGGAGGTTCGCTGTCCACACCCATATCACCCCGGTCCTGCTGCAGCACATTCTTACAACTGTTAGGGAATCTAGGCCTCATGACTTCTGTAGCCTTGGCCGTTTAAGTTCAACATGTGTGACTTTAGATCCACGTTGACAGCCAAGGACAGTAGCCAGGCCCCGCACTGCAGTTCATAAATGGACTCGAGAGCGGGGCTTCTCAGACAACACATTGCTGACCTGGAACCACTCGAAATCTTCGATCGGCGGAGCACCCCGCGGGTCGGAGATTGTTAAAGGTGTCGTCGGCTCAGGCATTTTCACGTAGAGGACAAAGCCTCAGCAGGGAGGGCATTGTGTCACCACGCCGCGCTTTCGCATGCAATACCGTCAATAAAGGGCTTGTAGAAAACTGCCAGCAGCCAAGCTTTGTGCGGGCCAATGCTTCGCAAAATGTTGTCCGCTGATGCAGGGTGGAACATGGGAAAAGCTTCTCAGCCAAGAAACTGACGATAGACTCCTGCCGCAATTGCAACTCACTACTGCCTGTCATGCAGCAAGCAAAGCATGTACTAAGTCCGGCTGGCACAGTACGACAATTGCAACCTAATCAGAGCTCCTAGGACCTAGAGAGAAAGCCATCAAACAGATGTTAGATCGGAAATGATCCTGGTGCGCATGGTAGTAATGCGTGACTGGGTCGTTCGGCTTCATCCTTGGGACAGAGCACGTCAGATCGCGATCAAGCTTCGAAAGTCTGACCTAGAGATTCTCCAAAATGCAAAGTACGGCTAGCCTGGCCCTACAAATCGCAAAATGGAACCAGAGCTCTTGAAATAACGGCAGAAGGGTTTTCGGACGGAATGTGTGTCTGCGAAGGACGGGCAGTGTCGCACTGATGCCGCACCCTCGTGTGGTGCATCTCCTGCGTCTCCCGCCTGTTCTACCCGGCAGACGATGTCCAAGTGTGCGAGCTACGTATAAGCTCAAGGGAGGGATCTCGCAAGACTAGTCCGATCCGAGAATCGTAGGATACACTGCTGCCCACGTGACCACCTCCATTTCTTCTCTTTCCTCCTGGGCTAGGCTCTTGCAACGAAGGTGAGACTTTGAACCAAGGCAAATGCAGTGTGTCGCAACCTGCCTTGGTCAACGGCACGCCCAACTTGTCCAGGAAGGACATGCAAATCTCGATGCTCATTTCCGCCCATTCTTTGTATTCCTGGCTGTTCGTGGACTCTCTAGCCGTTGCAGATGGAAGGGTCAGGAAGCAGCCCAACGGTGAAGAAAATACAAAACATCCAGAGTGTCGGAGTATATGACACGCGACGAAGCTTCTCCTGCGATCTACACTTCAAGTGCACTCCGATTCAATCAAGCAGCCCGGCTCTTGTAAAGCTCCGGCCAGGAATCAGGCGACTCCATAGCTGCGAAGGGATTTGTGTCCTGCCGGCTGCGTACGATTGCAAATGCTGCCGCAACTGGTCCCTGTGGACAAGTGCATCAGGGGGTGAGCATCGGATTTCAGACTCCGACTTCGCAGCATCGACAGGCTCAACCCTTGAATGATGCCAACCTGGTGCTGGAAGAAATGATTGTTCACATTGACGAAAGCCTCCCCGTTTTCCTGCTGGACCTGCAGGAATGCAGGACCTCCTTCGCATCCAGAACAGACTTGCGTAAGCAAGCTTTCGTATAAGCGACCCTTGGATTGGAGAATCAAGAAGCAGTAGAATCAGCAAGCTTCGCATGTGAGTGGTCTAGGCAGGATCCAAACTGCAATTTTGCCGGATCCGAGCTTTTTACAGAACAAGCCACGGGGCGGCGGCCTGGGTAAATTTCTTCATGGCCAGTGTGCCAAAGCGATGCAGCGTCTTCCTCAAGCCCACACGTACTACAAGGCTTCTGGGCCTCGTACCCGAACTATGACGCAACGTCTCATCGTAATTACTTTTACTCTACCGCCTGGATTTTGAAACCTCGACATGCACCAAAGGATTCAAGTTTCCGGGTACTGCAACCTTGTCTTGTTGCATGATGATGCCGCCAAGGCCGGACTATCAAGCTTCTAGAAGCATGTCATTCCTTCTGGAGTACTGTAGGTATGAACATCACTGAAGTCGTCTGTCGCTGTACCACCTGATACACGTATCTGTGACTGGCTGGGCTAGTGTATCCGTCCAACGCACTGACATCAGATTACATATAATTCCATCTCCCCTTTAAATTCGAGTTTCATCTTGTTGACCGTACCTGACCTGTATTCTTGTCTCGCTGTACGCCGAGAAGATCCAGGATGCTGCTCTCGCAGCGTCATTTAGTGTGGAAATTGTTTTTTCTCATTGACCGTATGTTGCTTTGCTTCATCGCTGTGCGGATACATGTTTGTCCTGCGGCAGAACTTTGGTCGTCTTTCACTTGGCTCTAAAACGATGAGCAGAAACAAATCTGCCGTATCATCCTGCATCGTGTTCTTCAGCATGCTGCCACCGACTGAGACTGTTCTGTTTTGCGGTTAAATTCTTAGCTTTACCCATAGATCATTCGACCAATCGGTTCATATACTATAACGCTCTTGCAGTAGATGTTACTACCACTTTATACACCGAAACCATCACCGTGCCAATTCAGCGTGCCATTTTGTCGCAGTATCTTCTTGGCTGCGACTCCACCCATTCCATTGCTATAGATTGTGCTGTTGATTGTACTCCGATTCCACTGGATGCTACATACCAACATGTTTGAACTATACTGTGCGACCTTATAGGTATTGGAGTTGTAGGTAGCAGAAGTGTTTGTAGGAGTATGAGTAGCAGCTCAGTAGATGCAGCAGTAGCGGTAGCGGCACCGGCACCGGCAGCGCCAGCGGTAGCGGTTGCAGTTGCAGCTGCAGCAGTAATAGCAGCAGCAGGAGTAGGAGTAGGTGTAGGCGTAGGCGCAGGCGTAGGCGTAGGAGGAGGAGGAGGAGGAGGAGGAGGCGTCGGCGTCGGCGTCGGCGTCGGCGTCGGCGTCGGCGTCGGAGTAGGAGTAGGAGTAGGAGTAGGAGTAGGAGTAGGAGTAGGAGTAGGAGTAGGAGTAGGAGTAGTAGTAGTAGTAGTAGTAGGAGCAGCAGTAGCAGTAGCAGTAGTAGTAGTAGTATCAGTCGTAGTAGTAGTATAGTAGCAGCAGGGATAGTAGTGGGAGTAGTGGTAGTTTCAGCAGCCGTAGGAGTTATACATTTGGACCTTCCAATACCCATGTCATCTTCCCACTAACCAATCTGTGCACGAGCTCCTGAGCTTCATCACACCGAGTAGCTGCCAGTCTGCCAGACCCAGGTCTGAGATGTGCCTGGAGTCAGAGTTAGTCTTCAGACTTTGCAGTTTGCAATTTGAGGGTTGCTGCTTACCGGTCTTAGAGCTGTGCAGATGATGTTCTCTCAAAGCACAGCATGTACGTCGAAGGAAATTTAAAGCATTGTTGAAAACGAATATCGGGAGGGACGATACCGAAGCCAGAACAAACAAAACTGCAGTTCTATTTGGAGGCATCCCGATTGCAGGCCCACATCTGCTATCCAGGACACAAAAATCCCAGCGGCGTGGCAAAGAGCGTCAGTGCCTGGCAGTCACACAAGTCCAACGAACTTCCATGGTCTTCGGATCCGTTGTTGAAGACGCGAATCGCTGACGAGCTCAAATAGATCCGTGAATAGTCGCCTTAGAGTGGAAGATTTGAAACCCTCGAAACCTTGGCATCCGCGGGCTTCGCGCAGCTTGGCCACGGAGTCTCAGCCCAGCGCCTCACCGGGCCTGGAGCACTCAAAGCACACCCAGTAGTTGCGAGCATATATCTCCCGAAACACGGCTAGTGAGTATCTCACTAGCGAATACATGATATGCAGTAGGAAATGCACCGATTGCAAGCAGCATGGCGTAGTATATGCCATGCTGGCGTTGGTGTCCGGCACATAACACAGAGTTCGGTTCGCATGGCATAAAAACAAGGTAAATCAACATGGGGCACGGCATGGTGTGCAAAGTAACACCATGAGGCTTCAGCAAGCCATCACATAGGTCAATCTACCAAACTGCGTCTCTCCGTTTCAACACACATGGATGGCATGGCATGGTCGGATGCAGCATTACAGTACTGTGGCATACTGCACCTTTCTTAGGCATGTGCATGTGTGTCAGCACAGGTATGTTTCACCGATCCTAGCAAGCAGCCCAAATTGCGGAGGGCAACATGATCGCCACTGGTACTAGCCAAGCTGCCAATTGCCAACTCGTCCGCGCTGGACGGGGTCAGCAACAGCTCCTCAGGTTCACCGCAGATGGTATATCCCACAAGGAGCAAGAGGTGTGACCCACGCACTCAAAGCAGCCCGAATTTTGGATGGTCCCAAAAGCCACGCCTTGAAGTCGCACGGCGATGCCTGTGCTCGGGAGGCTACCTCACCAGACGGACGCAGGCGTATGGGTCCAGGTTGGAGCGCTCGACTTTTCCGAGCTACAAGTGCAAGCCATGGTCAAGGTCCGAAGAGCTGAGGTGTTCTCGGGGCTTATCTCCACCGCCACTTCGAGGAACTGCCGGCATGCATCGGAGTCATCTTTGAACTCAAAGGCTCGCCGTAAGTAGTAGTCCTTGGGCTTGCGACATGCTTGTATGCGAAACTGCTCGTTGCGAAATCTTGCGACATTCAACTTGGGTGCTTCGTGGCGTTCATCATTTTTCGTTTGTATGAATATTACGCAAATGCTTAATACATAGCGATCTTCGCATGCATAAAGAAATCTCACTTGTCTGATTACAGGGGTTACGTATTTCTTCTTTCCGGGGCAAGTCTGTGAGAGCAGACCCGGCAGCAGACCTGCAGATTTTGCGGTCTCAGATTCGCTCCGGGCTGCAGCATAAGCCTGCCATGGGGCTGCTGTCGGGGCCGGATGCAGTACGAATAATCTCTCGGAACCCTGAGTCCATGAAGCCCTGACCCTCCTTGACTCTCAAATCATAGCCTGTCGGTAGTAGAACTTGTCCACATCCGACTCCTGCAAAGGGGCGGAATGTTAGACAAGGAGTTCTGAACAGCTCTGACATCTTGGACCACCTTCCAAACCCATCTGATCTGCACTGACACTTTCCAAGAAGGCAGCTGCATGCAGCTGCTTTCGCGCCACACTTAACAACCCTCAACGCGAAGACGGGAATCATACGAAATGGTATTGCAGATGAGGTGTTCCATTTGATTTCGCAGGTCTGTACCTGGCCCCTGCAAAGGAGGAAGCCAGCAGCAAGCAGCCACGAGGGCACCATGGCTCGAAGTAAGGGTGGAAGCTCGGGCTTCTGGCTGGAGAACTACGGCTTACATTCGGATGCGGGATCAGGGCAGCCTCGCGTGCCTACTTGTGCTGCTCTCTTGTTGCTGTTGCTCTGGCTTTGACTTGGGCTCCGGAAATTCCTGGAGGAAGGGCTGATAACGGTCATCGTCTTTGAGGGTGGCTGTGATGATCAAGACGGTGATGGTGGGATGCACACAACTGTCAGTGCTCTTCACTACAGCTGCTGCATTGCTGCAGACCTTGTAATGCTCTGTCAAGGTCTCCTTGCTGTCTCGCTGGTCAACTCGGAACCCCGAGGTATGAACGATTCAACCAGCAATGAGGTCGTGCAATTTCTGTGCCCTCTGACCCACCCCTGCGACACCTCGGTTCTGTGCTTCGCCAGCTCAGTCTCGTAGCCTGCACACTGGAACCCACTCCGACCGCAAGCCGTTGTCACAGCGCCGCAAAGCTGGGCACCCGGCCCGCGCGCTGGGCAGCCTGGGTTGTCACAGAGTCACAGATGCATTGAGGGCCCGTGAAGAACTACAGACTACAGGAAACTCAAAGTGGATGTCATGCCGTCATGCAGTCTGCAAGGAGCAAGTTGCCGGAGCACACCATCGCTACAGAAATGGTGGGGGGAGGTCTCACCGCCATCCCCAAGCCAGGTCGCCAGGATCTCTTCCAGCTTCGCTTGCTCATTCAAAAGGGCTTCCTGCCACAACACCGCAGCTTGCAAGTACCGCTTGAGATCAAATCTGGTTATTGGGTTCACAAACCAAATTTTCATCCATCCCGAGACCGTGAAAAGTGGGCTCGACAGACATGGACGTGTCCCTCCTCCATCCTTCTATCTGCAGCCGCGGTTTTCGCATCTTGCTTCCAGCCCATAAAGACCGTCACCAGGACCTGAGCAGAAGTAAATGGTACTGCCTAGTTGCAGGCCGTCTTGCGCCATGGATCCTTGTCAGAATCTGCGCGCGAAGCCGCGAAGCAGGTTGATTCCGTTTGGATGGATCACGCGAACTTCTGCAAGCTATGTAGAAACGGATAGGGAGGAGTACAGATACGAACACAAAAGGTTCATGCCGTTGAGCAAGGACTTTCGAAGACGGTCTTGCGCAGGTCGCACATCTTTGTCGAAAAAAGCGTCCGAGGTCCAACATGCTCGAAGCTTAGGCAGAGACTCCCTTGGCATCGCCACGAGCCTCAGGAGCCGGAAGGCAGTCGGCTCGGAAACCCACTGATGCGTCTTCGGGCCTGGAGCACATGTAAACCTTGAACCTTTAACGGTGTACCTAGCATGTGCCCCTGTGTTCACCAACTTCCAGCGATTTCAGCACGAAAACAACAATGGGAAAAGAGCCTTCAAGACCCCTCGTTTCTCGGAGTTTGGACATGTCAGGCTTATGTCCAGCTTGCACAAGAAGCTTCTCCTTGTGAAGCCTCCGCTCTACTCTTCTCCAAGCGGCCCATTTGGCCACCGACATCTTGACTGAATTCAGCTTCTTCTCCGACTGCCCAGGGTCCGAAAATCAGACACAATCTGACACATCTGGAGTGAGGTCGACAAGTGCTTCTGCTGCTATCACTACTCCGACGGCAATCCCGGGAACAGGTTCTGCACACGAAGCTGCACCTAGTCATGCATCGGTTAATGCTGGCACGCAGTCTTGTGGCAAGCAGGTCACCATTCAAGCAGCAGCTACCGCGGCAGACGAGGTTGGCGTCTGCGTGCGTTTCACGTTCTGCGAGATTGACACCTAGAGGGAGCTCCTCACAGAACCATTGATTCTGTCGACCAAAGCGCTCATTCACGAGTAACGCATGTTGCTATAACACCATGAGCATCGGGTTAGCGATGAAGCCAGCAGAAAGGGTGTACATGATGGCCTTGAACATTCTTGTACTCCGACCAGGGCCCATAAGCTGCAAGTTCTAACTCAGGCGTTCAACAACGCTGAACCCTCGATCCATTAGTGGACACCTGGGTCGCCGCTGTCAGAGCGAGAATTTAATCTGAAGCTGCAAACTGTCGCCTCAGCCCGTTTCAGGGCATACTTGGACCAGACCTTGCACGTCTTTTGATTCAGCGAATCGTGCTCAAAGAAGAAACAAAGCGAGACAAAAGACTGCAAGGACCGAGGCTCCAGCATGATAGACTTCGTCGACGAGTCCCAAACAGTCGCCCTTGAGCCACTTCCTCGACATCAGTTCCACCTCGCGGAGTGGAACAGGCATGCCTTCTAATAAACACTTTCACTTTTTCGATGCTGTAAAGAAAGGCTCTCTCGGTCCGCCCGGCATGTACAGTCTTGTAGGGTCATGCTCTAGACACAGGCATAGTCTCATGCCCATACCAGTTCGGCTGGCCACCACGGCCCCCAGCAGTTGCAGATGAAGAAGGCGCACAAGCATGCGATGTGAAGCTGCAGAGGAAACATGAAAAGCATGATTTTCTCGAATCACGAGCGAAAAAAGCCGAGGTCGTTAAATCCTAAAGTCATGTCCCCAGCACCAGCTTTCCAGCACAATCAAGCCCAGCAACGGCTTTGTGAGCTGCATCGAGCTTGCCAGCGTGCTTGTCCATCTGCTTCTGGCACGGCATGCAAATTTGAGCTCGGATGAACCAGGTTGCAAAAGGGAACTGCCAGGAAGCCCAGATTCAGATGAACAGCACAAGGCTCAGAACAGCCACCTCCAGCCCTGTGAGGTTTGCAATCCTTTTTGTCCGCGGCCCCACGTCAGGCCGACTTCTTTGGGAGCAGGCGACGTACAGGGAACAGCAGGGCATAGACCAGAAGGCCAATGCCTGAGCCAAGGAGACGGCGGAGCCCACGTTCTCTTACTACAGATGAGAACCTCGACTGTGCCTTAGAGCAAAATCCAGCAAAGCTAGCAGACAGTCACTAGCTTGCTCCAAAAACGAGGGATCTTTTCAGAGCTACTATGGCGAAGGCTTAGCCAATTCAACACCCAGATTCCCGACAGACAACACTTACAGATCATCCTCATGAAACGCGACACGCACGCTCAAGAAAAGAGAGCGCAAGCCCTCAGCCACCCCGGCGCGACTACTTCCAGGTACAACAACTCGTGACTTGGGCAGATGCTGTTGGTGCTCCGACTGCTACCGAACACACAGAAAGGAACTCGCTCCGAAACACGGGCATTACCGCTGTTGACACCTATAATGCGTACTCGGGTCTTCATCATCCCGACGATAGTGATCACGAGACTGACTGGTCCCTTGCAGAAAGCTATGATCTTAATGGTGGTGAAGATGGGGCAACGATTCATACAGTGATGACACACGATGGTGACGATGATGATGATGACGATGATGCTGGTGGTGGTGGTGGTGGTGGTGGTGGTGGTGGTGGTGGTGGTGGTGGTGGTGGTGGTGGTGGTGGTGGTGTGATGATGTTGCTGATATTGATGTTGATGTTGATGATGATGGCCATCCTCAGTCACCTCCTTTGCCACCACCGTCGCCATTATGCAAGTCGAGTCCTCTGGCATCAAATCCATCAAACCGCAAACTCTCGAACCTCTCCAATCCGAGCTTGTCACCCTCCGCCGTGACGTTGCAAACCGAGGCGCCAAACCCCTTCGTCGGATCCGTACTGCCTGGCGAGCGCCGCCCAAGCAGGCTTCGTCGTTTTGGGAGGTGTCCCAATCCGACTTCTCTAAGCTCATTGCTGGGTGCCTTCGTCAAGCGATTGTAAGACGCTTACACTTCGGATCATTGAGACAAGACCTCCCAGAACTCAGGACCAAGTCGCAGGTAGCTGCTGCGGTGGCCCAACCAGCGAGGGCCTTGAGCTCATGTCTGTCTCAATTTCCAGATGCCCATGCCTCGTGATTCTTGATGCCGCTGATCTGACTGATGGTACGTTAGCCAGGTAGCTAGATCGGCCGGTCCGTCCGTCAGTCAGTCAGGCAATCATTACACTGTCATGATTACAGTCAGTCAGCCATCCAGCCAACCAGCCGGTCATTCGGTCAGCTAGAGTCGTACGTACGATCTACATACATACATGCGTGCGTACATACGTACAGTCAGTGAGACCTGGCAATCTTCGAAAAGGTGGATCTTGCCTTCCCTGCACCCCCCCCGTCTGCCCAGTCTTTGCAAGGCATTCTATCTGTTGCTGCGTCTGTTCTTGAGTCAGTATTAGTCATGTGTTTGACATCTCTGTTCACTCCACAGCAAGTGCGGCTTCAGCCAGTTGCGCTTGCCCTGGTCATTGTGCTTGCATCCGGGCGTGTATTCTTCGAATTGATAGTTAGTGAGGCTTGCGGAAGCTGGGGGACATCGATTGTCGTCATGACCACACGAACAATACACCTCCACATTGCACCCACACTGGGCCGAAAGGCATCAGGGCCACCGAGTCGGAGCAAGTCCTTGGGGGCGACCTCAGAAACCGTGCAGATTTTAGTGCTTGAAACTTCAAGTTTCTTTGTTCAGGGTGGCTGGGGTTCAGGAATTAGGTATCGAGTTCAGAGATTGGGATTACGACTTATGGTTCAGGGCGCTTAGATGAGATTCAGGCCTTAAGGTTTATGATTTGGGACTCAGGCTTGAGCATTGCTAATCTTCACACCTATGCAGGTGCAAAGCGCGAAGCATGTTCATCTGCATCACAAAACACGCCATGTGTTGTGTTGAATCTGCAATTCGAAAAGGTTATAGCAGCTACATCTCATGGAGGTCGGGATCGGTCTCGTGTCAGCTTTTGCTTGGGCTTCAAGCAGACTGGGCCCGGAGTTCAGACACCTTGGCATGTCTAGAGCTCAAGGGCACTAGAAGTAGCTGCGTATAGTCAGTGGAATCTGAGTCGCTGCCAAATTTTAGGGATAGGGAAAGCCAACGATCGCAATCTTGCGCAAGTGCAGTCCCAGCGAATGAAGAGTCGCAATCCACGCGGTCCTGGCATTGAGCCGTGCCCGTGACCTGAGCCCTTGGCGACTGCAGGCAACACAGCCTGAGATTGCAAGGGAAAGCTGGATGCTGCTGTATGCGGAGCCTCTTGGTGTGCCGCAGTAGTAACTGCTGTCGCAGTTACAAGACGATTAACCTTATCTGTCTTGTTCACCAACGAGGTAAACGTGTAGTAATCATCGGTATGGTAAAGCAGTGGCCGCAGCTTGAGTCAGCTTCGTCCGCCGACAGCATCGTTACCCGCCGGCTCATGACGGCCTTACGAAGAAAGGGTGCGTGAGCCAAAAATATCTACGAGGCGTGGGATGCAGGGCCTCGCAACCTCTGCACGTGATTACACGTGTTGCCACCAGCACAGGCCTCAGTACCCGTGCCTGATACCAGTAGTAGTAAAAGCGGGAGTGGTAGTAGCAGTAGCAGTAGGAGGAGGAGCAGGAGCGCTTGGAGCAGTCGTAGCAGCAGCAGTAGGAGTTTGATCATGTATTGCGAGACAGCATGGCTGCTGCACCGGCCCCGTGCCTGCATTCGCGGCGGCATGTGCAGCTAGAGGCATGCTCCGCACAAAGGTTCGTTTGAGACTGACACACAACACTCCTCTCTCTCAGCGAGCTGACTGGTGAAAATGTGGCCAATGAGGCTCGGCTCCGAAGGCTTCGCCTTCGGAGCAGAATGTGCAGCAATTTTTGTGTGTTCGCACTGGAATATCCAAGCAGCTGCGAGAACCGTGGAGGATAAGACTGCCTGCACACTGAGTTCCAGAATTGAAGCTGCTGACCTACTCGTGCTGTTGCTGGTATTCCTCCAACATATGAAAAAACAACACATGACAACAGCAACAGCAACAGCCACAGCCACGACCACAATCACAACCATAGCAGCAACAGCAACAGCCACGACCACAGCCATATCCACAACCACAACCAACACAATCACAATCACGAAAATAAAGGCAACCAATAACGACCACCACCACCACCACCACCACCACCACGACTACCACTACCACTCCCTCTGCCACAGCCACTACGTACCACTGCCACTACTGCCACTGCCACTGCCATTACACTCGAACTTACGGGTACACTACTATTGCTGCATTCATGAAGGATCGGCGCTGTGGGCTACTCCAGTCGTCACTGCCACGATTGCAATAGCACATCCCGGCCTTCGGGGTCATGACAAGGAGCTTGGACACCTTTCAAGCAGCCGAAATCAGGCCTGAAACGCTTTTGCTATGCGGACTTTACTTGCTCGAAGTCTTGGGGGCATGCTCACGTCCAGCAGCAGAGTGAATGGCCGTCATCAAAAACCAAGCACACCCTGCTTGGGCACTCGTAATCATCAAGAGCACTGCTTCATCTCTTGCGACTGCTCGATCCGTGGAGCCCTCTGAGTGAAAGCTGCGCGACACCAAGCCTAAGCTCCAGTGCCCCACACCGCTATGTGTACGTTCATATGAACTGAGATAGCTGAATAAACTACAAGCACCATCTGTATTACCATGGTCGGCATCACTGCCTCAGTCATGACCACGATCATTATGATCCTTACGGTCGTCGTCGTCATCATCTTCCTTATCATGGTGACGGCCATCATCATGATCCCGATTGGACATGGTGGCCAAGGCAGACGACCCGAGCCTGAGGGAAGGCAAGGCCCATGGTCGCAAAGCCACAGACTAAGCCCATCAGCCTTCAGGGTGTTTGCAAGATATTTGGAGGCGATACATGCAAACATCGTGCAACGCAACCGACCGAGACAACCAAACCTGAAAACCTTCAGTGGCATTCAAGGCTTCTTGACTAAAGCTGCATCTGAAAGCCAATCTCCAGGTACCGCAGATCAAACACCCTTCCCGGACTTCCAGTCGACCGCAGCGACGGAAAGGCTGAAGCGGCACAAATCTAGGAAATACGTGAGATCTCAATTGTTTCTGCGTCTTCTTCAGGTCCGTTGGGAAGCCTTCCGTCTCCCCTTATGATCTACTTGCAGTCTGAGCCGCGAGTATGACTTAAGCCCCTCAGGCGGCACGATGTACCAACCATCTTTGCCCACTATGCGGACAAGCTGCGGCGAAGAGGCGCCTCCCAGCACTCCCAAGGTTGTTCAAGGGGATGAGCTCACGACCCCGGCCAAAAACTCTATAGATAGAAATGATCTTTGTTCCTGCGAATCCACGGACCCACGGATCTGAAACTATCCGCCTCACAACCAGCTTTACGCCTGAGCTCCTCTTTTTTACCCGTGATCTTCACCAAATCTGCGATGAGATCTGCTGTGTTTTGAGAGGGATCTTGCTGCTCTCTGCGGCAGCCTATCATTCCAGCCAGCATGGATCGCGTCAGCGAGCCACCAACCGGAGCAGAGCCCGCCATGCCGGAAGCGATACCTGAAAGTGGAGACGGAGAACAGTGTTTCTACGCCACAAGCACGAAACTCCCTGTTGAGGTTCGCTAAGCCTGCGCTTCTGCAGGCAAGGCTCAGCCGATGCCTTGCCCTGCCAGCTCCCGGGTCGGGCGGCTGCCTCCTGGGGCTGGCCGCTCGGCCTCAAAGAGAGGTCTCAGTGGCTTAGGCTTCAAGTTTCAGAGTCAAGCTTGGCAGTGCCTAAGAGTTTTGCACTTACATGTTTCGGGCCTTGTGTATGGCTTAGGTCTGCAGGTGTTTTTTGCTTGTGGACTCGCATCTTGACAGCTGGATTAGTTGCAACGAAAGCATCAATATACTGCCAAAGGTGACAACATAGAGCACATCACAATATCACTCATTTGCCGGCACATGGAAATGCAAGGGCCGCTGTTCTGCAAATACAGCAAATCCCCACCTCCACGGAAATGATGGCCAGGTAGTCAACACCGGCGAAGGCTACAGCAGACCTAGACAGTCACTGAGTTCGGCATGGTGATGTTTCGGGGGGCACTACATCAGTTTTCTGAGTTTTTGCAGGCCACGTATCCTACTAAACCCAAATGACCAGAGTCAGTCATTCAGTCTCCTGGAATGCTTATGTCATGGTCCAGCCTAACACCAGCGACAAATCACAGCGTCTTTGCTTCAAGATCAGATCATGCTTTGAAGTTGCTCCGCAGCATGGGGTAAGGACTGGCTTCGCCGAGAAAGAATGTCGGGCGAAGGGCTGCATGCATATGGGTACCATGGTCTAAGCTTTGGAATCGCTGGAAGCTAGCAGAGAGAATCTGGCCCCAGTTCAGTCCAGCCGCAGCACGGCATACGGCCAACCGCCGAGGCGCTGAACGGTTTCAGCCTGTTTCGCTTGTGGGCATCGCACGATTTGGATTCATGGGTCTCCACCCGTGTGGATCAGTGCCTCGAAACTGCAAATTCTGAGAAGGTCAGTCGGGCAAGCAAGCAGCTCGAAGGCTGTTCAAGCTCTAGCTGTTTGTATTAACGCCTACGCTATGAGCCCCACTCACAGGCAACTCGGCACCATGCGATTGGCATGTCCCAGGGATATTGTCGGATCCAACTGGTCAGCACAACCTCACAACGCGACAGCCGCCACAGAGCATAATCGCTGCCGCCTAGCACCACTACCACTCAATAGTTGGAGCCGGAAAAGAATGGCCATCACTCAGAGTATTTTCAGTTGCTACTCTTGTCAGAGCTGACCTCCGGCTGCGATTGATTATCAATGTGTATGGCATTCCTGTCACTGCGTGCCACCGTTGTCTGCCTGTCACTAGAAACACCATGTCATTCTCGTTCAGAGCGCATGCACTAGTCCACGACTTCTTGTCGTCGTTGCGTTTATTCCTACTGTCTTACTGTTGACGTTGCTGGTGTTACTTTAGCAGCTACAGGTGGAATTCTGAGCCACTTGCCGTTGGATCTTCCAAGAAGGAATGGTGCCTGAGCTTTCATGCACACCATTCGAGGATCTCTTAAGAAGGGTCCACCCATTCTGTGAAAGTCATGTAGTGGAGGATGAATGCTCTCGCGAGGGTAGCCTGAGAACTTTACACGCGGAAACCCGGCCAACGACCTACGACGTCCAGAATCTGCACAGCTAGCTGTCTGTGCTGGAGACGTTGCTTGGCACCGCGGGGCGGCTGACCGACCACGTCACCTTGATACCTAGGTCAACGGGACTTTCAACAGCGACATTAAGATTGACAGCATGACGAGGTTACTGTATTCCTTTCACCAAAACTGTTTCGCTAGAAGCCAAGCAGCTCGCGAGCCGAAGAGAGAATGGTTCCCAATGCCGTTGCTGCGACCACCTTTGGGCCACTCATGTTGGGTCTGCAGGGCTTAGGTTGCGGATGTTCAATTGGGAGCACATCCCTGGGAGCCCTTGCACTCCTTTGACCCGTGTGGTTTCAACTCAAGCAAGGCAGAGGATTGAAGGATATCCAGATTTTGCTCACCAGATCATCAGATCACCCTTGGAGCCCCCTTTCCGCAAGCATTCGCTCCTCTACGCCGGGAAGTCGCAGCAGGCGTTTCAGCAGAGACCTGGGTCTTGAAGTCTCTCACTGGAGGCTCCGTCCTAGATTTACACATGAACCCTGAACTTCTATACGCCAATCACCCAACTGTGGGACCACAAGGTTAGAGCTGGGTCAATGCTTCCATGGATAAACCGCATTTCGGTAATAATTTCTGCCAAGGAGCTTGCTGCGCATGACCTGAGGTCATGTAGTGAAAACATGACAACTGGTAGCAATCAAGATTGATCAGTGTCGGGTGCAAGATGTTGCGGCTATGCATACTCTTGCGGTCATTTGCGGTCTCTCAACCGTCGTAAAAAAACTGCCCGGCATGTCGTAGCTTTGATTTACTTTGGACACTGATAGACTCGATGCACGGTGCAGCTTAACTGCCCATGGTTCAGATTCATACAATAAACTTCAATGAAACTTCCTGTAAGATGCAGTGCGTTTGCAGCCGCCTGGAAGACGATCTCAAACCATTGAAACACAGAAATTGCCACTTCCGATGAGTTTATCAGAGATGTGATCAATCGCCATGGCCTATGAGGGGGCAAGCTTAGGACATGTGGTCACCCGCCATCACCGAATCAGGGTGTGGGCTCGGGAAGCGTGATCAACCGCCAATTCCTAATGAAGGGGCGCTTTTGAAGAAATGCGATAACAAGCCGTCGCCTGATGAGGGGGCGGACGCCTAAACCCTAAGCCTGACTTCAACCGCTGATGGAAGGGCAACCTTTCCTGAATTCGAATTCGCCATCCCGTTTCTCGAGTTGGAGCCCGTTTCCCAAATTAAAGTTTTCCCGTTTCTCCGTCCACTGGGCCTCTGCGCCAAAACAACCGCCCAGCACGCACTGCCAGCCGCACAACACTGCATGTTCAAAGCAAGAGGCACTTAGGTTTTCTAAGCGGACACACTAGCACCGACTACCCGCGCCTCTGAAGCCTACAGCGACGTTCATCTTTGCGTCATTTCTGGCGAACAGCTTGCGTTTGCAAGCTCAAAGTGGCTGCCCGAGAAGGATGGCGGATGGCTCAGAAAGCAGAGGTGGTGGACGTCACACAGCGAAAGCTAGTTTCAACAGCCGCGGACGTTAGTGAGTCTAACTTAGCTGGCGTAAGCCAAGTCCACCGTAACTCCACTCAGAGCACGAACAGGTCCTCTCAGAGGCGGCGTAATGCTTCAAGCAAATCGTGCAACCGCAGGACGTTCTCTTCCTTGGTTTTCGTCAAGTGCCGGTCAGGGTAGGGCCAAATCCAAAACGACCACTAAGGTCACCAAAACGACTGGCGAGAACAGCCATGCAATCGAGCGTCATTCTCTATCCGGGCTTGAGGAGGCTCCTGCAAGAAAGTCATGCAAATTTTGCTGCGTGTTGCGGAAGTTTGAACATGATCTGTCCCGACTCCAGGCTCGGAAGGCCAACGGGAGCTAACGAAGTCCTAGGTCCTAGCAGCCATGGAGGCCTCTGATGCGATCCTTTGCCGCTTCTTTGAAGGCTCTCCTGGCGTGAAGGGAAGTGGTCCGTGTAAGTACCGCGACTGCGGCTAGTTGACTAGTTGGCCTTCGGCAAACATGACCCTTCCTGAAAAGAACACAAGAGCATGTACGTCACCTCTGAAAACCCGTTCCGAAGAGACCTGCGCTGTCCGGCGCATTGGGCGCTGCCTGGGATAGGCACACAAAGAGTGGAGGCAACTCTGATGCGATGCTCGACCCAGGCCCTGCATTCACGACAAGTCCACTCGGGCCCGCAGCAGACCACATGTATCTAAACTTCACAGGGCTCTACGTCTGTCTGTCCATCTGTTTGTCTCTCTGTAGGTATGTGCATGTGTATCTTACTGTGTTTATGTCTGCATGTGTATGTCCGTACAGCTGTATGCTTGTACGTCATGTCTGTGTGGGTGTAACGCGTGTACCTGCATCTACTTATGTAAGGATGGTCGGACGGATGGATTGGCGCATGTATATATAATACATGTCTGTACATATGCATCCATCCGCTCAAACGTGTGCACGCATCTATATGCGTATGTATATATATATATATATATATATATATATATATATATATGTATATGTGTGTGTGTATGTACATATGTATGTCTATGTATATGTATATAGGGAGAGAGGAAGATGGGTGTGTGTGTGTGTCAATATGAATATGTGAATATGCATATTTGGATGTATACGGATATGTTGATGTACATGTACACGTATATGTATATGCATATGTACACGTATATGTATATACACATGTACACGTGTATGTCTGTGCACATGCACGTGTAGGAGAAAAAGGAGGGAAGATAGAAAGTATTACCTGGAGCGACGGGGAGAGAGAGAGAGAGAGAGAATGAATGAATGAATTAATGAATTAATGAATGAACGAACGAAGGAATGAATGAATGAATGAATTAACAATTGTCTGAGTCTAAGTGCAGCTTGGTTGGGCCTCTGTGCAGAATCTCCGCTTGCAGTCACCCCCAATTACGGCAAAACTCAAGGGTGATCCCCTGTCGCCAAACACAGACGCTTGGTTCGGCATGATCTGGGGCCCAAGCATCGCTTGCAGCCTCATGCGCGATGCGGGACCTCGGGGCTGGATCTTCGCTTAGCCGCGCATCTGGTCTTCGGCTCTTGCGGAAAAGGCCCGGATAGATGAAGCTCAAAAAACTTGTGCAGTCAATACTGCAGCCCAGGTCGAATGCTCTTGGGGGATCAGTCAGAAGTCATTCGCTAGATGCCGTGGCTTCAGTGAGGACCGGGCTTTGAAATCTCTCGCGCTTCTCTGAGAATCCTGGCCGCAGATGTCAGACCGGTCTTCCGTGTTCTGCGGAGCCTGTCCTACACTTTCAGCTTGTACCCGGAGGCTAACCTGATGCAAAAGCTCTCCAAGAACGAGAGGTTTTTCCCTCTGAGTCGGAACAATACAACTGTCGATCGAACGAATCGTCGGAGACGGCATCGAAGACCTAAATGCTCGGAGAAATCAACCATGCGGGGCAGTGCATGCCAATTTCATTTGGAATGGCAAACAAGTAACCCAGCCATGCTGCATGGCCGTACATGCCAATATCTTCAACGGCTTCTATGGTAACTTGAGGAAGCGCCCCAAAGCCCCAAGTACAGGTGGAGCAAACCACAGCTGGTTGGTCGAAGCCGAGCTGTCATGCTCGTTGGACCTTTCCGGACAACCTTCCGACAAATTAGGAACACAGAGGTGGTACGAAGCTTAAGTTCAGTTGCACAAAGCCACAAACGACCTCTGTGACAGGCAAACGAACTAGGAAACCTTCCTGCAAGATCAGCATTTGGCACCTTTTCACAAAGGCCTCTGTCTCATCTGCGGCGATCTGAAGAACCTTACAGGCCACCAGCTCAGCTTGGATTCGTTGGACTGCCTGGGTCTTTGATTGTCAGAGTATTGTCAGGAAAAATCCACCTTATGTGAACCTGGCAGCAACCTGGCACAGCCCCGTGCTGCTTGCCATGCTCCGGCAAAGAGTTTCAGTCACAACATGTCTCAGTATTCTTTCTGTGCCTGGATTCGTCAGCCCCTTACGGGTACATGACATGGCAATTGCGGCATGATCTTAGAACCTTTGCTGTCCTGCATGCTTGACTTTTGACATGAACACACACATGGCACAAAAGGCGGATGCATCGAACGGGGTTGTCAATGCTGACGCTTGCACTCAGTACTCTTGCAGTGCCACATCCAACCCCTAGCCTTCCAAAGCTTACGCCCGATGCCAAAACTCAAGACCGTGCTCTCGCAGAGGCACTTCTGGATCGTTAGTCTCGCAGCCACCGCGACGGAGGAAGTGCTCCACTGCAAAGGAGGGCAGCTCGCTCATGGCGACGAAGCGTTGCTGCTTCGGTGAATCTAGGACTAGGATTCTAGGATACACCGAAATCGAGATGCGAATGTGGCCTGGCTGTGTTTTGTGAACTCTTGCTCTGGTTGCCTGAGGGCCGGAAAAGGTTGCCGGATTCAGCTCAATCGAATCTCCAAAACTACTTAACTTCGTGCTGCCCACCGACGATCAGCAGCGTCATCGCGGAGAAGAGGACGGCTTCCGCATCCCAGTAGTGTGGATGCGTTAAAGTCCATCCCAAACGATACCTGCAGTGGGCCGACTATCCCACTCACACAGTTTGTCCGCTAGGATAACGTGGGGGGGTACCAATGGTACGATGCAGATATTGGTGCTCGATCGCAACATCTCTCGACCGGGAAAGGAAACGCCAAGCTTCTCAGAATGGCTTTTCAACACTAGCCATGAAAACACAAGGCAGAGCCGCAACATCAGACAGGGGCCTAGGAAAGAATGAAAAGCTTCTTTCCAGAACCAGGAGGCATGGTGGCTGCACCGCCTTGGAGAGGGGCACCGTGGAGATGCGGCAGGGTGCAGATTCGCTTTAGTGTCCTGAGCTGCACAGGCAGGGCTTCCCAGGCTCCCGTTCGTGTATGCGTATAAACATATATATATATATATATATGTATATATATATATATATGTGTATATCCATATGTGCATATATATATATATATATGTGTGTGTGTGTGTATGTACGTATATATGTGTGTATATATATATATATATGTGCATTTATTTATATATATATATGTGTACGTATGTTATATATATACAGCAATATACAGATATGTAGGTGTACGTATATGTATGTACATAAATCATAAACATATATGTATACACATATATATATATATATATGTGTGCGTGTGTGTGCTTTCACATTCATATCTTCATAATGTATGTATGCACGAATGCACTGTGTATATAGGTGCTACGTGCATGCGCATGTACGTACACATGTTTGTACATGGTAAGTCTCCGCTTCCCAGGCTTTCACGAGAACTCCCCCCAGGATCCTTCAACACCTAGGAGGAGCAGGCCTAAAATCAAGGGGAGGGGGTGTACGAAATATATATGCGCATGTAACTGTGTATTTATATATATATATATATATATCCCTTTGCACACATATATATATATATATATGTTTAGATGTATATATGTGTGGCATCTGCATATATGTATATATGCATATGTGTATATATATATATATATATATATGAACACATGTATGCCTGTATATACATATATATGTATATATGTGTATATGTGTGTATATATGTGTATTTACACCTGTACACACATACTGACATTTATGCAGATGCACGTACATGCATACATGCCTGCATACATACATCTACATATCTGCACGATAAAACAAAGTGAGGCATTGCTTACGACAGTGAAGGTTACACATGTCCACATACACATATCCTCACATAAGTATATGTAAACATGTGTATGTATATCTATATATATATATATATATGCGCATATCTATGTGTATATATATATATGTATGTCTGTACATACACATATATATATATATATATATATATGGATATGTACATATGTACATATACATGACAAACATACGCATATATGCAAGCATATATATATATATATATATGCATAGGTGTGTATGTATACTCAATGTGTGTAAGTCCATGTGTATCTATATATGTATTACGATATGTATACAAATTCACATATATACATGCATATGTGTGTATATATGTATATATATGTATATACATATTTGGGATCTATGCATATACGTATGTGCATCCATATATTGATTTTGTATACATGTATGTGTGAGTCTACATGTATACTATTGGGGTGCGTGTATGTTAACTCTAAGTACATGCATGCATGCATGCATGCATACATAAACAACTACTTATATGCATACATGCATACATACATGCATCTGTCCTGCCCTCCATCCCGCCATCGCCCTCCCATCCATACATCCATCCACTCATCCAACATGCATACATACCTACATACCCACACTCGACATGCATGACATAGTACATGCATCCATCCATTCATCCATCCACACATACATCCATACATGCAAGCATGAATGCATACGTCATACGTGCATGCACTATGCGCACATGCATATACGCGTCTGGTATAAATAATCGTGAACAACAGCTCCAGCTATTGCATGTAATTACTGCTGTGTGTGTGCATGTTTATCCGCTAGTATCCACGACGCATGTCTGCTCGTCTTCGGCATCAACATCTTGACCTCATCAAGTCACCCTGATCCTGTCCATCCGACTCGAGACTAGATGTCATACCATCACGAAACTGCGGGCAGCACCCATCCTTCAACTCCAAACTTTGAAAATCTTACAGCCAAAGCTGCGCCGCATGGGCAAAGGCAGCGCTGGGGGCTTGGGCTCCAAAGGCACAAAGTGCGAAGCCCAGCTTCCAGCCTGCCTGATCGACCACGCGTTCAAAGCATAAGATTATAAGATCAACGAGGATGCGACTGCTGCCGGATGCCCATCTAGGTTCATGCCTTTCTTGTTCTCAGCCCTCACTTCCACCTTCACAGGTCCCGGGATGTGCTTCACCAACTGCGCAGCGCCCAGCATCGCGAGCACTACGGAGGCGACGCCGACCATCCTCGGGAAAGAGGACAAAAATCCAAGGAGATCGGGAATTTGTAACACTCGGTATCAAAAAAGTTTCGAGCGCGGTTCGAGGTGAAGGGTCTGATGTGTCGTTTCGTTGTCGCCAGTGTCTGGATGTCATGGCAGCATGGCTTTGTGCATTGCTGCAGCTGAGGGACTTGGTTGTGGAAACAAGCATGGTATGATCCTGTGTGCTTCTGCCACTGTCTAGCAACCCAGCATACCTGCACCAGTGAATAGGTCCAGGCGACACGGAGTATGTGCCAAGGACATTCTCCCAGGCCTCCTTGCGGTAGGAATACTAAAGTAATAGAAGAGCGAGAGAGAGAGAGAGAGAGAGAGAGAGAGAGAGAGAGAGAGAGAGAGAGAGAGAGAGAGAGAGAGAGAGGGAGAGAGAGAGAGAGAGAGAGAGCGAGGGAGGGAGGGAGGGAGGGAGGGAGGCAGGGAGGGAGGGAGGAAGGGAGAGACAGAGAGAGAGAGAGAGAAAGAGAAAGAGAAAGAGAAAGAGAAAGAGAAAGAGAAAGAGAAAAAGAAAGAGAAAGAGAAAGAGGGAGAGGAAGAGAAAGAGATAAAAAGAGAGAAAAGGTATAAAAAGAAAGAAGGAGAAGAGAGAAACGAGAGCCAAAAAAAGATAAAGAGAAAGAGAGGAAGAGAGAAACAGAGAAAGAGCGAGCCCCTAAACCCTAAACCCGATAAACCCTAAACCTCTAAACGCTAAACCCTAAACCCCAAAACCCTAAACCCTAAATCCTGCACCCTAAGCCCCAGCAGCCCTAACAACCCTGACACTTTTGAAGCCAAAGGCACACTCTCCTGTTACAAGGGGCTGCGCCCATGGCGTTACAGGAACCACCGGGCTTTAAAGGACGTGCTTTGGCTAGCACGCCTCCCCACTCCCAACGCTCCTCACCGTAGAGCTCCTTGTACTCCCCTGCCACAGGCACGTTCCAAGTTCACGGTTTCAGCATTTACTTTGACTTGCCACATCCTGTCTTCCAAATCCAGGGCGAAGAGCCTCCTTTGAGGTCTGAGATAGCCATGAGTGCCGTGATCGAAGTCACCTGATGTCACTCACAACAAGCACTTCTCACTTTTGCTGTCGTGGGTTCGGAAGCAAATGCGACTCAACCAACACGACTTCTGGCTCTTTCTCGTCGCAACAAGCGCGCGAGGCAAAGTTGGCACAACGCTCCGAATATTGGCGGCACTCTTGAGCCTGTGCGGCCGTCCGACTGAAATAGGAACGTTTTTTCGCCACGGCGCCCCGATGCTGAGACATGGGTTTCCAGTCCTCAGGTGCCGAGGACTGGAGCTTGCCTGAAGTCCTCCCTCCCGAGCTCCCCGGGATCTTTAGGGCCCCCATATCGCAATCCGAGCTGCAGAAAGGCAAAGAACACCAAGGGCGGCCCGGAAGCTGCTATGCCTCCGGCTTTTCTGCAGCGAATCCACCAGAAAGAAAAGCAAAAACATTTCGCAGGTTCTATGCTGTAGCGAGCCGTGTGCTCCTGGAACAAAAGCCATCAGCCTAATTTCTGAGCGTAGCTGCTTCTGTTCCGATGTTCTGTTTTGTCGCACACGTACTCCATTCACGGTTGTCGCTGACCCGTTTGGCTTACGAAGGGCCGCAGCACCCTGATCCTGTGTTGCTTCATCGTGCTGTGTATCTGCTTTTTCTTAACTTCATCTAGATGCAGGGCGATTCACTTCAAACAGCTACACTGCAGTGGGTCAGGGTGCTTTTTTTTTTGTTGTGGCCCCTTTTTGCTCGGGCCCGGTGTCAATGGTTTCTAGAATATTTTTTGCTGCGGTCCCAGGGCGTGCAAGGTGTTTTTTTTTTTTGCTCCGGCCCCGCCGAAAGGCAGGGGAAAGAGCGGGGCCAGAGAAAAAAAAAAACACCACCCAGACCCTGCCCCGGAAGGGTCGCCCCGGCCCACAGTGAGTGAGTGAGCTTCCGGGCGGGGCCGCAGCAAAAAAAAAAACACCCCGACGGCGAGCGGGGCCGCAGCAAAAAAAAAAACACCACTCCGGCGGAGGAGAAAGCATCGCTGCCCAGGCCCGCGCCCCGAAAAGGTCGCCCCGGCCCACAGTGAGTGAGTGAGCGTCCGGGCGGGGCCGCAGCAAAAAAAAAAACACCACCCAGACCCTGCCCCGGAAGGGTCGCCCCGGCCCACAGTGAGTGACTGAGCTTCCGGGCGGGGCCGCAGCAAAAAAAAAAACACCACCCAGACCCTGCCCCGGAAGGGTCGCCCCGGCCCACAGTGAGTGACTGAGCTTCCGAGCGGGGCCGCAGCAAAAAAAAAAACACCCCCCTGGATGGTGTTTTTTTTTTGCTGCGGCCCCGCTCGGAAGCTCACTCACTCACTGTGGGGCGGGGCGACCCTTCCGGGGCAGGGTCTGGGGGTGTTTTTTTTTTTGCTGCGGCCCCGCCCGGAAGCTCACTCACTCACTGTGGGCCGGGGCGACCCTTCCGGGGCAGGGTCTGGGTGGTGTTTTTTTTTTTGCTGCGGCCCCGCCCGGACGCTCACTCACTCACTGTGGCCCGGGGCGACCTTTCGGGGCGCGGGCCTGGGCAGCGATGCTTTCTCCTCCGCCGGAGTGGTGTTTTTTTTTTTGCTGCGGCCCCGCTCGGTCGTTTTTTTTTTTGCTGCGGCCCCGCCCGGAAGCTCACTCACTCACTGTGGGCCGGGGCGACCCTTCCGGGGCAGGGTCTGGGTGGTGTTTTTTTTTTTGCTGCGGCCCCGCCCGGACGCTCACTCACTCACTGTGGCCCGGGGCGACCTTTCGGGGCGCGGGCCTGGGCAGCGATGCTTTCTCCTCCGCCGGAGTGGTGTTTTTTTTTTTGCTGCGGCCCCGCTCGCCGTCGGGGTGTTTTTTTTTTTGCTGCGGCCCCGCCCGGAAGCTCACTCACTCACTGTGGGCCGGGGCGACCCTTCCGGGGCAGGGTCTGGGTGGTGTTTTTTTTTTTGCTGCGGCCCCGCCCGGACGCTCACTCACTCACTGTGGGCCGGGGCGACCTTTTCGGGGCGCGGGCCTAGGCAGCGATGCTTTCTCCTCCGCCGGAGTGGTGTTTTTTTTTTTGCTGCGGCCCCCGCCGAACTCGGCGAGCCAATAACAAAAAATGTCTGGTGTACTACATCGGGTCTAAAAAGACCCGGCGGGGCCACAGCAAAAAAAAAAAAACACCACTTCCCACTGCAGTGATGTTGCGACGCACGACTAAAAGACAAGAGTCTTAGGCACAGCATTCCAACAAAACGCATGTCGAGAAATATGTACGTATGTTAATGCACCTTGCTAATGCAGTACGCTGTTCTGCCGATGATGCAATGCACCTCGATAGCCTGAAAGTCCCGCAAGCTCTGCATAGGCGATATACCTCGGCATTGAAAGGCGAGCACTATGTGCTGCACGTGTGCGGTCACATGAAGGTGTGGAAAATTACTGTTCGCCATACTTACCGTACAATTAAACCAATGAGCCTTGCAGGGTTGCAACATCAAAGCTTAAGTGGAAACAGCTACACAGGAAGCTAGGCCCGATGCTGCGGGAGACTGGTGACAGCGATGGTGGTTCCTGCGGACAGCTGCGAGGCTTTCTGCACGAGAGGAAGCACGACACTGACGGTCTGGAAGCGAGATGTAGCTGGACCATAAACTTTGAGCACGTCAAGTCTTGCTCCGTGACCATCACGCACTGCCTGTTGAAACAGCTGTAGCTGCTCCCCGGTACATTACATCACGGCTGCCTGCGATGACATCGCCGATGGACCAATGCCGCCACTCGTGGAGGGATCGCGGCATTGCAGAGACAGGTTTGACACACAGCACTGGCTGCCAGCTTCACTCCCGGGCCCTGTTGGAGCTGATGGGGGGATTTGGACATTTCAATGCTACAGCATGCAGCCGGACCATACATTCCGGTGAGAACAGGCATGAGTCAGTCCTAGGTAGCACTGGGCTTTCTTTGATTGTGATATCGTCCGACGGCTGTGCCCCATGTAAGTTCGAAGACTGCACGATCTTGCTTGCAAGCTCAGGTGACGCAGAAGTCCAAAACCGACTGAGTCATTCTTCAATTTTATTCTTTGTTCCTTGCAATGGTAATGTGCTCGCCTAGGTTTTCGGACATAAGAGTCTCTAGAATGGAAACTTAGTCCTTCTGCTGGCTTCCTTCTATTGAGACAACATGGCTCGACAGGGCTGCCATCGCTGAACCAACGTAGTGGTTCTGTCGTCACAATTGGCCGGTGTCTCCTCGAACTCTGCCTTCAGCCGCGCACCTTGTGTGGCAATAGGCAAGCTGAGGGCAGCCTGCCTTGACATTCGTGTCGTACAACCCATTTCACCCAGGGCCCGGGCTCTCAGCATCGAGTTGATCCTTTCAGTGAAAGAGCTTCGAAATAGAGGTTCTACCGATTAGGACTACCTTCGGTAACGGCGACAGCGGCGGGGTGCGTCAATGCCTGTTTGTAGTGGTGGCGCTGTCTTGGTACGGTGGGCGGAGGCGGGAGGCAGGGGGCAGCGGTGCCGGTGGTGGCAGCGGTGGAAGCTGTAATAGCGGTGGTGGCTGGTATCTTCCTACCATTCAATCTTCGTATCTATCGCAGCAGGATCCAGATTGGCCGCCGGCGCCCTGGTCTATCGCTTCAACTTCTATCCGAAAAACGAAAGCTGGAAGCCCTGGTCTCCTGAAGCTTGTTCTGCGCTGAAGCTCGAAGACGCGACTCCAGCATGTCCTGTCGGTAGGGCACCCTTCAGGAAAGACTTACTTGTCGGATCACGAGCATCAGTTCGACATACATACCTACAGGCATACAAGCACACATCCAGACACACAAGACAATACTTGACAATACAGCACTACCATATCATACCATCAGACATGATATGCCATAACACATCATGTTAGAGCAGACCAGCATACCATGCCCGACGATACGTTGCGACAAGGTCCCACACAGCAAAATATCACTATGCACTGCAGCAGGTACATACATACATACATACATACATACATACATACATGCATGCATGCATGCATGCATGCACAGACATACATAAATACACACATACATACATACATGCATGCATGCATGCATACATACATACATACACACACATACACACCTACACACAGATGCATATACACATACATGTAACACTTACACACATACGTATACACACACATATACAATATACAGATACACACACATGCATACAGACATACACACACATACATACACAGACATACATACGCACACAGACATACATACAGACATGCACACATATACACACACACACACACAAATACACACATCCATCCATCCATCCATCCATCCATCCATCCATGCATCCATCCTCCATCCATCCATCCAAGCATCCATCCATCCATCCATCCATCCATCCATCCATCCATCCATGCACATACACACGTACATGCTTGTCTGCGTATACATGTACATAAACCGAGAGAGAATTAGTAGGTAAAGCAAGCGAGAGAGGGACAGAGAGAGGAAGACAGAGTCAAAGAAAACAACAACAGTTCTACAGGGGGCTCGTAGGCAAGGCTGTGGCAGGTGTAGAACCCGCCGCATCCATTGATATCAGCTGGTATGGCGATCTTATTAAGATGCAGCTTTCGGAGTTTCAGTCGCCTACGAACACGAACGTCTGCACCTCCAAGCTGATGACTGCTATCGACAGTCCCACAGGACCGTCATTTCGGTTCATGACAGCAGATGATGTATCTGACCGCTGGTCTTGGCACCCCGGTGCCAGGACGCAATGACTCAGTTCAAGTCAATCGTTGGGTGGGAAAGGAACATTGGAGTGGATTCGAGGAGGATCCTGTTCAGGACTGGCATAATGGCCAAGCCTGGAATGCATACATACCAGGCAGCAAGCAGCGCAATTAAGCGGAAGGCCGCTTTTGATGCTGCGACAATGTGAGTGTGGAGGTTGCTTCGCTTTGGTGTTCGGGCCTCTGATTTCTGCTCCGTACTTGCCGAGCATGCTAGCTAGCAGTGCACAAAGGCCGTCTGACACAGGAAACACGCATGACAATTGACTGTGTTCGACCGGAAATTTACTCCGCTACAATCAAACGAACCTAAATCTCAGACAGAATGACGAAGACGAACAGCTGCAATGGCCACTGGCCGGGTCTTGATGTCCACTTGCTGCACCCCTACCCCGCCGATAACTCCTGCTCTCCCACTGCTGCTGCGGATTATGCAAACATGAGGCTGCATGCCTGCTTCCAACTGCTCCACAAAGTCAGCTTCGCCTGCAGCGCAGCCACATAGCACGGGCGAGTGCTAACGGCAGAATCAAGACTGGGGCCTCTCGTTCAACGACATTTCGCGATCCTGTCTTGAAGTGCCGACTGGAACATTTGTGCACGCAACCTCCTCCTGAGAGTTCAGAGACCATACAAAGGCTGGCAAACGGGCATGCGATCTAACTTTGCACAACCTGGCAGGGTCGTGAGTTCGAGATCGAAGAAAAACACTACTGCAAAGCGGATCAAACCAGGTGCGGACCAGGAGAGAATCCCAGCCTTGTGCCCTCGGCGAACTTAGTTTCTTCCAAGGTAAGGCATCGTTTCCAGCATGATTACCCATCACCATCACCCCCACAAAGACTGGAAAGCACGCCCGCAGCACAGGAAGAAACAGGAGCAAGCACAGCACCAGCACCATCACCAAGAGCAGCAGCCTGAGGAGAAGGAGCAGGAAGGTTTTACCGACGGAAAGGTACGACGATGCTGCTGCTGATGGTAGCAGTGGCGGTGATGGTGATGATGGTTATAGTGTTGATGGTGGTGGTGCTGGTGGTGGTGCGGGTGGTGGTGCTGGTGGTGGTGCTGGCGGTGTGGTGCTGGCAGTGGTGGTGGCGCCGGTGGCGGTGGTGGCGGTGGTGGCGGTGGTGATGGTGGTGATGGTGGTGATGGTGGTGATGGTGGTGATGGTGGTGATGGTGGTGATGGTGGTGATGGTGGTGATGGTGGTGATGGTGGTGGTGGTGATCCCGACGATGATGATTCCGACGGTGACGGTGGCTATCGTACAGATGATGATCTTGGTCCCTGGCACCGCGATCTTTGCCCAGCAGGAACTTCTTGAGTGCCATTTCGACGGATTTGTGCTTGCCCTGCCGGAGTTTGTAAAGGGCATTGGGATCCTTAGATCTGTTTGGGCGTGGGCGAGCGAGGCTCGGTGGATGGATTTCCAAAGCAACGGTGGGCAGGAAAACGTTCTCTCTCCGTAGCCTGTGCCTTTGCCTGCGGTTGGCTTGGCTTCTCTTGTACACCCGGCCTTCAGGGCCCGTGCAGTCGCACGGTTTTCTTTCAGGGCCTGAGCGCACTGAAAGCCAGGAACCCCGAGCTACTTTCAGCACACCATCCCTATACTATAAGGATGCAGAGGGGGCAAGACGAAGCCTTCCGTACAAGAAAGGTCTCAGGCGAGAGCTCGGAAGCAAATGGTGACCATCCTGAGCTGTCGGCTCGGGAATGCAGGCACCGAAATAGCGGAGCCCATTTACATTTTCGCAAAGTCGAAGTATGCAGGTATCACATCTTGGCGACGCAACAGTCAGCAGTAGCGGTACTCTTCGTTGCTTCTACTGTTGGGAGTCATCGTAGCAGTAGCAGTAGCAGCAGCAGCAGCAGCAGCAGCAGTGGCAGTAGCAGTGGCCGTAGCAACAAACGGAGGACCAGTCAGTAAACAGTAGCAATAGCAGCAGTTGTTCTTGCTGCTGCTACTACTGCTACGACGACGACGGCAACGGCCACGACAACAACTAGTAACTACTACTAGTACTACTGGTAGTACTAGTACTACTAGTACTACTAGTACTGCTAGTACAACTTGTGCTACTAGAACTACTTGTACTACTAGTACCACCAGTACTACCCACACCAGTACCCATTCTTAGTACCCATTCTTGGCACTTCGCATCAGTATGTGACATGGCATGCACCTTTGTCAGATTGCTTTAATGCCACAGCCAAGGGTCCCCTTTTGTTCACCGTCCTTCCACTTCGCAACAGCCTTCTCCAGAGCCTCATCTCAGAACCGCTCAGCACTCTGCAAAGGGTGCATGATGATGATCATGGCAATACGCCCAGGTCAATTACATGGTCCTTGCGGCTTTGTGACTAAGTTCTGCAGATATGGCAGTATGCTGACAGTTATGCCGTCCGTCCACTTGTTGGCCGACACTTTCATAATATGGCTGCCCAGTCGGTCGCCGTTCAGACGCCGAAGGATGTGGCTCGAAGGCTCTGAAGACCAGTTCAAGGTAGGGCCACCTTCTGCCTTGAGCCGTGTGGGACGTCCCCGCCTTCTTCGCTCCTTGCCGATGATGCTCAAGTTCCTCCAGGCCTAGGCCGGCGATGGAAAGAGAGAAAACCAGTGCCAACACATGAGTCCGTGTTTTCAAGGTGCCGAGACTTCAGCGCGCTTTCATGGCGGCGTCAAATTCGGCCTGGGCCTGCGAACAGGTCGCATGAAGTTGCGAACCCCGTCTCGGTTAGTGATGCTCTTCGCTGCACACCATTTTGCTTCAGCAATACTCGGCTCCAGGTCTGTACCAGCTGTTCGCTGCATCCGAGCATGGTCCGCATGTTAGAGCTGCGAATTACGCGACACGTAGCATCCACTGCTGGCATACGCTCGATGCAGGCAATGAAAAAACGAAGTGGAATGGTCGAGTCTTCAGACTTGGACTTCGTGCACTCGGAAGACCTAGGCAGGATGCAGATCTGCTTCGAGACTCTCTTCTTTGATGCTCCGGGGTGAAACGCGCTACACTCCGTAGCCTGACGAGGGGACGGATTCCGTGCACCTCTCCTCGTTTCAACAACACCTGCCCCTACCTACTGCAGCTGGCGTTGCTGCTTTCCGCTTGCTCACACTTCATGATGATGTCGCTGGTGCCAGTAAGGTTTACCCAGCCACCCTTTCCTGGATTCGATGTCAGATCGGTCTCATTTCTTTGCACGCCTTGAAAGCTGCAGTCTTGGTAGGAGTCGAGTTTTGCAATTGCAAAGGCTTTGCTCTTTGCAAGCCGGGTCCCAAAGCTGCCAAAGCTTTGGTTTGGTGCACAAGTGTTCATGGCAGTATCCAAGATAACAGATGCAAGCCGAGCCATGCTTTGGCAAGCGCATGCAGTAAGAGCCCGAGTCCTTGCCAGGGCTGATAGGGAGAGCTCTCCTCTCAGTCATTGTTGTGGAAGCCCCTGGGGTCAAGCAGCGTACTTGCATTACATGCAGGGTGCGCCAGGACACCGCCGAGAATCCCAAAGCCGAGTGGCTCGATCAGCTTCTTTGTTTCCTGGCGGCGGTGCTTCTGCACTAGCTTTTTAAGAGCATGTAATCGACTACAGTACAAACTGCCGAGCTCAAACGCACCTGCACTCGATAACCAGCAACATGCGGCCACAACAAGGACGCATGCAACCGACAGCCAACCCCTTGCAGCCGCAGCCAGAAACCAAGAACGCGAATCCAGTTGGCTCGATGACTGGGAACATACCGAGCAGAAAGCTCAGTCCATGAATCAAGGTGCATTAGACCAGACCCGGACAAGTCCTCTTCGATTTGTCTGCACTTTTCTGCTACCTGACGCAGAAAGTAACTGCGAGCTTCCATTCGCATTCTAGCAGTGGAACTTTATGGCGATGCCTGGACGGCTTGTTTTGCTGCCTCTTTCGCCTGCTTCGACGACTCCTCCACCTGCTAGCAACACGGTGACAACAGGGTTCAACTATATGTTGAAGCATGAAGCATGTCCACCGGCCAGTCTGGCAGGTGACTGGATCAGGATGTACCCATGCACCTAGAGCCTCTGTCTGTCTTCACTATCAGCGTCACATATGATGGAATCCCCTAGGCATGTCAAATCGAGAGTGCGTGCCTCCCCGAGGCATTTCTCCACCCTTAGTGGCAGGAATGCTTCTGAAAAAAATCACGTCGCGACGAAGGCTGCAATTTATATGCAACTCATGCGCCAGTTGTTCAGCAGCAGGCTCTTTAAGCTTCAGCCATGCGGCTCCCTAGCGGCTTCCTCGATAACCTCCTTGGTGACCACCTGCTGTTCCTCGGTGGGTTGTGCTGCTGGGCATCACATCCATGACGGGTGGAGGGGGCATCGTTGCACGTTGAGGCATACAGGCATCATCGGGCAAAGCAGATGTTGCAGAACATGACTTAAGCACAGCATTGCGCTTCGACATCCCATTTTCGTGGCTCCTGTGCGGTGCAATCGTACTTTGCTTCACCAGATTGATGCTTGTTGCATTGTGTTGCAAGCTTCTTTCTATCCCAGCTCCACCCATCTACAATTACGAGTAGAACCACATCTCAGCAGGTGAAGGTCAAAGTTGTCAAACGACACTGATTCTTCAGAGCTGCTTGCGGCGGCGGCATCGCGACCCAGTCCCAGTCCAGGTGGACTCGGAGGTGGAATCTCCGTCTTGTCTCAGAGCCAGAAACGGCGACACTGGCAGGCGGCGAGATCAGTCTCAGATTCCCCAGACCAACGTGGATCCTGTCGCCGAGGCAACATGGAAACGACTAGGGATGGAACCGAATCGCAGAGCCTTACTTCTCCCAACAGGCTTCGAGGCGGCCCTCCTATACACCAGATGTTGTCCTTATGATGGATTTTGAGGGGATGGATGCATCTGAAGAAAGCCCTCTGGTGCATCCCACCTCGTCCAAGTCCTGGCAGTTTCGGAACTTGCCGGCAAATGCTCGCCGTTTCCGAGCTTGATTGCTATGCAATGGCAGAGCTAGAATTCCCGTCAGATGTTTCAGGCTGTCTCCGGTCCACGCCAGACAGCAACACATGGGTTCGACCTTTCAACGCTACCTGCCTCCGAGGAGCAACCCCCACGAGCCATCCCAACGCAAGAGTGAGAGCCGTCCTGGTCTCGCAGGCGCTTCAGATGTGCCATGCTGTACCTGGCCGTGGCACCCGAACCCAGACCCGGAAGGCGGTACCATTTCGAATCGCACACGGAAGTGGCACGTTTGTGCTATTAGGCGTGCCTATGCAATGGACAGCGCAGAGCCTAACAACTTGCCAGAGAAAGTGCCAGGAGCTGCCACCAAGCGCCGGGCTCTTGCTGCCAGGAGGAGAAGACGCTGTGCTTAAGCCCCTTGTTCCTTGGATCGCGTTGCGCGGCCCGCACGGCCGACACAGCCCATGTCCGGAATGCTTCCCTAAAAGTTCTAGTCATGCCCAGCGTCTTTCCCTCGCACCACTCGAGGCAAACCTGCAGGCCAAGTTCTTTAGGAGCAGCTAGCACGTTGCTGCACTGTCAAGTATCGGTCGCACCAATACCTCGATCGCCTTCAGGCAAAGATACCAACAGACGAGAATTAGTGCGGCATATAGGTATACCGCTCTTGTGACGTCCTGACGGAAACCTTGCTCATCCGTGCACACAAGCTCTGATGTGTGCAAATGAACGACAAAATGAAAACCCGATCACACTATGAAAACCTGCTGACCTGTTGTATTTGATGGGGACACATGTACAGCCGCTGCTACAATAACCGATGTCGATGTGCGAGCTTTAGGGCCCAAGCCTTTTTGATGTTAGCAGCATTTCGCAGGCGAGTTTTCTCCTGCGCAAATCCAGACATGGGGCTTGCAAAAAAGAAGCGGGCATCAGGCTTGCTCGTGAAGTCTGAGTTTCGCACGCCAGACAGACGGCCCACTGTTGAGAAAACGGTCAAGCTGTCGACTTGCTCTGTCTGCACTCCGGCAAATATCAAACCAGAGACACGAACATGGAATCTGAACCATGGCATAGAAACCCGATAAACAAGCAAGCGCCCGTCCTTTACCACATAGCCGGACCAAGCTCTCCAAATTGAAGTGTACATGCCTTTGGCCTTGGAGTCCAGAATTCAGAGGCGAAGCTTCAGCGCACCATGAACACGCCGAACGACAGGTCGCACGACAAGTCTCTTATAGCAGATGAGAAGTCTAACCACCACGATAACAACAATCACACCAATAACAACGACGACCGCCGCGGCCCTCCACCGCTGTCGCTGTAACAAGCGTTGCCACCGCTGTCACAAGCGCCACCAGCAGCAGCAGAACAGCAGCACTTGCAGCACCATCAACAGCAGCAACTCTGGCAACAACACCAGGGTGTGGGTACTGTAGCGGCTGCAGCTCTGAGGTTGTCGGTGAGATTCGTTGCGATGACCCATGAAAGCCAGAGCCCCTTCGATGCGGGCACGCTGCATCTCCGAGCATCCACTGCCGGAGGAGCAGATCCTCGGCAACACAGGAAAGGAGGAAAGGACCGAGGGAGAGCCAACCCTGTGTAAATGCACTCCATGCAGCGCCGAAATACTCTGGTCTACTGCATCATAAGGAAAGCCCTTGGTAAATAGAGCCGCAACTTACCTCACCCCTCGCACAGATGCACGACACTCTACACTGCCGTCCCCGCGGCATGCTGTTGCCGCACGTGCTCCTTGTGCGCGGCTGCCTGCGGGTGACCCATCTTTAAAAATCTGCGCCTCCCCGCAAACAACAAAGGCCGAAGGCACACACCCAAGGGAACATGCTGAGTGACTGTGCAGTGAAAGGCAAATCATTCAGTCGGTCATATGCCGAGCAGCCCGTGGACAGGTTGGGACCGGCACAACATAAGATGCCAAACATGGCTATTCCCCGGTGGCTTTCCAAGAACTCATGACATACTTTGTCCCTGATTCCGCGGATACATGCAGAGCTGCTGCAAGGGGTGGTCGTGTTGAGATCTCAGCACATCACCAAATCACCAAAAAGGGGGAGTTGTTGTTTCAAGAGCATTCCTGTAGCAGCGGCGGTATCAACTCCCAACTTCCGATTTGAGCACTCCCGACATGAAAGTGGGTGCCAAGGAGACCTCGTGTGCTGTGAAGTTGAAAACCATGAAGACATCGCTTCGGTCTTTATGGATTTGGATTTTCCGATCCTGTGATAACGATGAAGTATGATGAAGAATATTTCCTAACTGACCGCCCGACCTTCTCAGCGGCTGCAGCGAGCTGATCTTCGAAAGTCCGCCTAGCGGCTCAAACTGGAGCTTCACAGCGACGGAGTTGCTTGGACACTTCAGTTTGGGAAAGAGCTACGAGCTCCTGGTTCTTCCGGCATAAATCATAGCGGTCCTGCGCACGGTCCGAAGACCCAAAGCCCTGAAATGGCAAAAGCGCCTGTGCGCCTGCAGTTCCGCAGACCACTGGTCTTGAATATCATGGAAATGGTCCTCGTGCTTCGGAATGTCACAAACAAGATCTCCGTCGCATAGCAGAAGCGGGAAAGAGCCGAGGCCATGTCCCTGATTTTAGCCTGATTTTACCTAGATCTGACAAGGAGTACAATCCGACTCCCATACCTATCTTACCTGTTCTGGAGCTCTACCCTAAATCTGATTCAAACATGAGGCTCAGGGCCTCAGCCGTATTTGTCATTTCTCCTGCAACTACTTGCGAGTACCCTGTGACGCATGGCTCGGATTCATGGACGACAGGTGTGATCATTACTCCCGAGCGTAGCAGATTTGCCCTTGCTAGGAGGAGAGTATCATCTACGATGCTGCGACATAAAGTCAACCTTTGTATCATGCGCTGGCATATGTTCTTGGTGTCATGAGCATGCATGTCTTCACGAGTTCATGTTGCGAAACAGAGTCACTGGGGCCCTGCTCAATTGGCTATTGAAGGATTCTTTTTCCTTAGTGGTCCACCCGCACAGCACAAGCCCGTCCTCGAACTGACGCCCGGTTTTCATCAGATTTGCCTTGCAGAGACTACCGGCCGGCCCGATGGTGACAGAGTTCGCTCTGCATTTCGAGTTCTTGCAACACTACACCCCCTGCCTGGAAACGCCAAGTGTGGAAGACTCCCGCGATGAAGCCCGCCCTTGTAATCGCGGAAGCACGCACAGCAGGAGGACATGGTCCGAAAACCCCCAAGCTTGCAAACAGGCGCAGCATGACACAAACGAAGCATCCTGAATCCTGACTGCTGCTCTGCGAATGTTACAGTCCACTGCGTTTACAAAAAATAGATTTGATTGGCAAGGGCACCGGATGACCAGCTGGTCCTCCATGTCGCGCCTGAGGAGTTCTGCAGAAGCATCGGAAGGCTAGTTTCATCCGAACAGACTAGGCTTCAATCAAAATCACGGTCGTGGCGTACCTATCGGGCGTCCAAGGCTTCCGCAAGACAGAAACATGGAGATAACTACATGCTTGAATGCTGCTGCATATTGGCATCCTTGCGTAGTATGCTTGCATTTCGTTCGGGTTCAAAACTTTCTGAATCATTCTTTCATCGGCATTCTTGTGTCTTCCTACACAATACAGTATAAGCTTTCATACCGACAGAGACAGGGAGGCATGCAGTCATACAAAATGCCTTAATTACCCGCGAACTCTCGAAAGTCATCTTCCTGCTGCGACAAGTTCAATGGCACCATGATACATAGCTGGTTTCGTCCATCTAGCATCATGCAATAGAGTAGTGCAGTATCGTATGTATTGTAGTTTCCCTGATTTGTACAATACTTGATGAGATATCACGACACATGTTTAGAAGGCCCTGCCATAGCACAACAGGCAAAGCAGCAGGAAGTGTTTTGTGTGGCGATGCAACACCATGAACAGTAAACTTTCTACATTTAAGCCCTGAATCTTACTTACATGCTGAACCCCTGGGTGCCAGGCAAGATCTTGCAGTTGATGTCTACCAGGTTGTGAACTGCCAGGATGCCAGGTCGTGAGATCATGGCCTGCCAGGACAATGAGAATGTGATACCATGGCGCAGCCACACAAAAAGCTGGCTTTCGCAGGTTCGAAGGCGATCACAGTCACATACAAATGCACAGGTGCATTGTATACGAGATGTCACACAAAGATGTTTCCTGCTTCATACATTCTCATACATGCATATGTACATTCATTCAAGTCTATGCCTGAGTGAGCATGCTTATCATGTGAGTTTATGTACATGTGTAGTGAGTATGTCTTATATTAGTCATACATGTATGTGTACATATGTATATGTGTGTCCATACATATATATATATATATGTATATATCAGTTACTACGATCGCAGACGCTCGGTCCCCTCGCTGAACAGACGGAGGGGCGGCCACACCTTTTTCTGCGACCGCAACGTGGGAGTCGGCCACAAGTCCGATCATCAAAACTTCACTCGATCTTCACACATCCGATCGGACCCCCGATCGCCGAGGGGTGCGCCATAGCATTCACTACGGACCGCAACATCAATCCGATCGGAAACATCAGACGAGCGATATTCCCGATGACAAAATTAAAAGTCTTCGATCGGGTCACCCGGCTCGGGCGAAGGCTCCTCGATGGGGTCTTCATCAAGAGGATCCGCGACGAGCAGGTCGATCAGCTGCCGCTCGGCCGCCCGAAAGGCTGCATCCGGAGTAGCCTTGGCCTTGGCACGAGCAGGTGCCGAGCGCCCGGCCTGGTACGCCGCGATCTGGGCGGGGCTGGGCGGCGCTTTCGTCTGCGGAGTCGAACTTCTCGTCGGCACCAAGATCTGGGTGCCGGGAGGGAGCTCCGCGTGGGGCGGCAATTGATCTGGCCGCCGAGGTGACTACCCTGGAACCACGTAGTGAGCAGGACCGGCGAACTGCACATCCGGAACCAAGTATTGAGCAGGCTCGGAGAACATGGCAGGCCGGCCCGCGGGGGCCGCTCGGCCTTGACGAGGCTGGCCTCCTTTGGGATCCAGATAAAAGATCGGCTGATCAAAGCCCCGATTGGGAGCAGGTTTGGCCGGCGGAGCTTTTGGCGAACCGCGTTCCCTTCTTCTGCCGCTCGACCTTGGTCTGCCAAACCACCCCGTAGAGGGCCTCGTCCTTCAAGACGAGCGTCTCGGGCACGACGTGGAGAGCATCGTCGAACCTAAGGGACGAGTAGATCATCACGAGCACCCACCATGCGAAGAAGGCCATGACGAACTGGCTCGACTTAAAGCGAGCGCTCACAAACCTCTCGAGCGCCGCCACCAAGACCAGGGGGATCGGAACCGCTTCCCTAGTCTCCTTCCCGCGATCGCCGTACACCTTCTTCTGTAAGGCCATGATGCGGGGATCGAGAAGATCCGGCGCCTGCTGCCGATCCGCTTGCAGATCCACTTGACCGCCCCGCGAACCGAAGGTATGACTGTGGGTCCGCATCCTCGATCGGAGAGGTTCAAGAGATACTTGACGAGCACGTCGGTGGTCAGCGGGATCGGCTGGATGTTCTGCGACCGAGCTCATGTTCCCATTCGCTCCCAGTGGCGAACGCACTGTTGTATCGTGCGGAATCCGCCACTCTCGAAGACGATCACCCTCAGAGCGTTCATCTCATCCTGGGAGAGAGGAGAACCAGGCTTCGGGTTGCCAGCGATCGCGGCGTGCTCGCCGCACCTTTCCACGATCGCCTTCAGCCGCATGCCCCACTTTCGGGCTTCTCCGAGTTCCCGAGCTTTGAGTGAGGCCTGTTGATCCTCAGCCCGTGGCTCGATCGACCTCGGCCGCTTTGCGGGTGGCAGAGGCATCGGAGGCTCGCTGTCGCTGCCTGTCCCTTTTGATCTCAGGGGCGAGCGCCCGAAGTACCGAACCCCAGATCGGTGGCCAGGTCAGCCCAGCCCGCTGCCGCTGTACTACGAACCAGCACAAACAGCAGCTCGATCGACGGGACCCACCTGCCGAGCTCCTCCTCGTTCTTGCGCCGATCTGGCGAGTGGAGTTCCTCGAGAGCAGGCACTAGCTCAACGAACGCTTGCACACACTCAGCGATCGTCCCATCCGAAACAGCCGAGAGCTTCTCGAACTGAGCCATCCGAAGATCCACCAACCATTGGCAAAACTCATCCCCGAACAGGGGAAGGGACAGGATTTTCTCGAACGGACCTATCCATGCTTGGCCTGAAAAGCTGCACAGACGATCGCACGTGCCTGCTAATGGCAACCGAGCGCTGTGCCTGAGGCAGGTTATGATCACAATCACTTCCGGCACAACATGCGCTGGGATCTAGCGCGCCGAGAGGATCGCTCGGCATGTTTGTTCCGCGGAAGAGCCCGGCTGATCAGCAGGGTATGTTACCGGCCAGAGCGGCGCACCACTGGAGCGTGCACAAAAACCGACCGTGGCGTAGTCCTGTACTGCGATCGCCGCCTACTCCACCCCCGAGGTGTCCATCGTGTAGGGACCTGCCGAGGATCGAGCCGGTGGGTTGGCCCGGGCGAACGCCTTCGGCATCGAGGTCGGTGTGGAGGCCGACGCCGTGATCTCTTGGCCCCGTCTCCTCCACCCTGACCGTGCTGACACCTGCTTGATCGCAAAA
The DNA here is from genome assembly GCA_905221615.1 of Symbiodinium sp. CCMP2592. NCBI lineage: Eukaryota > Dinophyceae > Suessiales > Symbiodiniaceae > Symbiodinium > Symbiodinium sp. CCMP2592. Next base: position 252,147 of record CAJNDT010006030.1, on the reverse strand, counting down.
GTGACAGAGGAGCCCAGCTGCTGAACCGCCTGCCGAGCTGCCGCGTCCATGAGAGCCGGAGGGCCATTGCGAGCCCGAACGGCAGTGTTCTCGTCATGGGACCGGTGGGCGAGCGCCTGCTGCCGCACGAACTCCAGCGGGGCCACCCTGAGATTGGATCGGGCCCTCAGGTGGAAGTTCCCGTGATCAACCGGGAACTGCTCTGTCGCCGTCCCCACTCCTGGTCGTTGGCGAACGCGCTGTGGTACCACGGGGCGATCACCGCAGACAACTGAGCGAACTGCTGGATGTGGTCCGGGCCTTCGATGCGAGCGCGTTGATTCCGGCATGCCTGGATCGTATTGATCAAGGCGGGGCCTGAGATGTGGCTCACCGTGAGCCAGGTGCCTGGCACGGATGTCCGCCCACATTTCAGGTCGATCCTGTTGTTTGCGTCCCGGAACCTGAACTCCACCCGATCGGCATCGTTTCCGTACCCTTCAAGGGAGGAGCGCTCCGTCACTCGGAGCTCGCAAGTGCTCATGGCGTGATCACTAGCCATCACCGCTCCTCTCGGGCCGATCGTGTAGACTCGGGCTCCAACCTCGAACGAGGTCACCGAGACTTTCCATCCCACGAAGACCGAGATGACGATCGAGGGTCGGAACCATCCATCATTAGGCCGTCCTGATCAGGACCTCGTCGCAGAACTGCTGCTGGACGGAGAGGTCCGAGTCCGAACGGTAACCTCGGAACACCCAATGGAAAAGGACCTCATTTCCATTGAAGACCTTCACATCCACGTAGGTGGCCGACGTGTCGAACATCACCGGCCACGTGAAGGGTTGGCAGGCCGGGTGCGATAGAGCCCTGCTCGCATAGGAGTCCCACTGAGCACAGGGACCTCCAGTTTTCGAGGTCATCGAGAACAGCAGAACTGCCTTGATGCCATCGAGCGTGTAGTTCGCGAACAGCGAACAGTGGTAACCCGAGTTCGGGGGCATGACCAGATCCCGCTCCGTCAGAACGTCGATCGAGCTGGCGGCATTCGAGATGATCTCCTCGGCCAGCCAGTTTTGGAACGGGGAGATCACCCGATCTTCGCGGTTGTCGATGATGAGGAGGGAGTTCTTGGCCTCGTCCTCCTCTGCGACCACGAGCTGACGAACGAAATCAGGTCGCTGAACAACGAAAGGGTTGTGTGTAGCAGGAGCTGAGCGATCACGGCGTCCTCGACGATCGTCGCGACCCCAGCCTCCTGAGCCCCAATCGCCGGATGCGGCAACAGGAGCCGCCGGGTTCTCTGGAGCCTCAGCCTCGCCAGGAGTGTAGAACCCCCAAGATCCTTGGTTCTCTACCTGGCCGATCCTGCGAGGCAACGAGAACTGCGGGGCTTGCTGAACCGCTGGACGATGTCCCTGAAAAGGGCCCGCAGGAGGGAACGACATGGCTGCAATCGAGCGAACCTACTCACTTCAACCTCCCACGCCGATTTTTCGTTATGGCCCGATCGGCTTGAGCCAAAATGGCCACGGTAGAACATGATCACGTCTGTTCTAACGATCGCGAAACTGATCTCCTAACTCCTACCCACCAGAACGATAATTAGGAGACGTATGTGAAAAGGCCTGTGCACATACATACATATATACATACATATCCATACACTTATGCATAAACACATAGATATAGGAATAAACATAAAAAGTATGTATGTATGTATGTACGTATGTATATATATATATAATGATGTATTCTGAGTGCGTGATATGTGTTATACACATACCTCTGTATACATACACACACATACATGCATACATGCCTGCATACATACATACGTACATAAACACATACGTACATGAGCACATACACATTTTGTGTCTATATATTCATGTACACTGCATGTAGAAATATGCAGTCTGCATTTTTGTATACAATATGTCTATCTGTATCTGTATATGTCATATGTCATACACGTATGCTTGTGTGCGCATCTGTGTACTACACCTGTCTCTGCCATTCTGAAACTACAAGTGGCCAAGAACATCCCCGCAACTGCCCGCAGAGCTGAGACGAGGCCGGGCCACTGGGCCACCCTGATCATGCCAAGCCCTGCCCCCTTCGCGCCCTCCTAACCCCTAAGCCCTAAACCTTGAACCAGCCTCCGCACCCGCTGGCAGGTACAAGTCTGGCACTCCACCCTGATCGTGAAGCCCCATTGCCTCCATGGCCTCGAGTGTACTTGCTGTTCTGAGCAAGTGCTGGTAGTGACAGCTGTTGCTGCTGTTGAGCCCTCGCAACGAACGTTGACTCTATCGAGTAGTACGAAACCTGCTGTAGGCCTGCCACCATTTCTGTGACAACATACGTCCTAGTATGCTGACCGTAATGCCGCTGCTTGTACTTAGTCCAACATCCGTTCGGCCATGGCCGGCCGCGGTCATCTGGTCCCGAGAGAGACATGTCGTCATCAGGGGCATGAAACTGTGGTCGACAAGCACGCGGCCACAGCTCTCAAGCTTTGCTTCTAAGAGTCGTTGCTCGAGGCTGTGGCTGGGAAACTTGACTTGTGTCGGATCTCTGACCTACTTCAGCAGTCTTCAACAAAGTCAAAAGCCAAGCTCCCAACACCTTGACGACGAGCATCTTCAACCATCCTGTATGTCAAAGGCTGATGTTGCTGGATTGTGCACTGTGGTGGATGCTCGGGATAAGCGTGAATATATATGATCTAGAAGCAGTGGTCCTGAAACTTGAAACTACACTGACACGGGTTGGAACGAACAACAACTATGGTAGCAATGTTTCTGGTGCTCACCAAGCAACAATGAACGAAGATTATGAGCTCACTAGGACTAGCAAAAGCCAAAGGAGAAGAGCAACAGCCAGAATCATCTTCTGAAAGGAAACTCCTGAGTATGCAACTGCTCGTGCATGATACCTTATGCTTGACAAGGCCCAGACTTCACAACCTCCACACGGTTGGAAGCGCACTCCAATGCGCGAGATTCACGATCCGCCTAGGCAGGAATCCGTTTCACGACGTGTTTCTACATGCAACCACTTTAAGTGAAGACTTTCAGGATGACAGTCTACATGCAAAGCCCAATGATATACTGCTCGTCACAATGCTCAGGCCCATGATAGTTAACCATCTCCGCCACACTGATGAACACAACCGAAAGGGCGGCAATAGTAACCCTAGGAATAGCAGCCGTAGCCAGAGGTCCATGTCAGCAGAAACCAACATGTAAACTTCAATTAACATGAAGATGAGAATGATTTTTCACAGCAACCATGCTCCTGATAACTGTTAAAAGAGTGCCAATGGTTGCAGTAACAGAAGCCTGTAGACAACGTCACTGCTGATGGCAATCGGAGTAGGCCAAGAAGACGAGGGACAGCAACAGCAAAATTGTCGGTACCTAGTAAAAGTATCCTCGTGGTCGTAGCGGTGGTCGTACTAGTAGTGCTAGTGGTCTTGCCGACGAAGTCACCACTATGCATAGCGGTGTAGATTTAAACATAGTGATAGCGATAGTGTTGATACTGAGCAATTGACAATAAGTTGCGACATCCCGACAGGGCCCCGAAAATCGAGCGGTCGGGCTTGGGCACTGCCGCCATACAGTCACAGTCTAAAGGCCTGAATATATCCATGTTAAGACTGTTGCTATTACCGAGTGGGGGCAGCATCCAAGGTCGGGCGATCTTCATGAAAAGTCAGAGCCTCAAGTAAGCCTGCTGCGATGTATTTAGGATTGGGAGTCTAAAAGTCTAAGCTTCGGATATAGGGGTTTAGGGTTCTATTGTTCCATGTTTCCCATACGATTCAGGGTTTACGGCTCGAGGCTTGTTTCTGGGTGCTGTCATGAACCTTCTAAACCTGGACTCAAGACGCAGAGTCGATGCCGTTGCCCAAGCGCGAGACCTTCATCTCGTTTGCAAGGCCTGTTACCTCCTCGGGTGTTGGCATGTAGGGGCGGTTCGACTCTTGTCTGCATACCAGGGTTCCCAATGGTAATTTAGATAGGTCAGATAGGTAGTCTGAAGACAGTGACGCTTCCTGTCGGAAATTGGATTGCGATTTTGGTCGGAAGCCATCTCTCGACCTCTGCACCGTCCAGTTCTCGACTGACAAGGAACGAAACTGGCGAAAGGCATGCAAAAGCACAGTTCTTGGTGCACGCTCCACTTCCACACCAAAAAGACAACAAGCTGAAGACTGGATAAACAATGCGTGGCCCAGCCGAAGTCTTGATTCCTGCATCGAAGCTGTCACCAAAACTCCTGCACCTGCAACGAGACAAGTACACTGCAATACCCAGCACTTCATGCAGCGTCGCGAGCCCCTTGCACAGATCCGGGAAGACTTGCAGAACCTATCAATGTTCAGGCTTGGAAGCAAAGGCCTCGTAACCTGACGCCCCAACCGACTGCACCACTAGAGACTGACAACCCTGAGAAGTCCTGCCGAATCTGCCGCGACAGCACAGACCAGTCTGCAGTCTGCCCCTGCCGATTTGCCGCGTGCCACAACCGTGCCCAGGGGTGGCTCAAGCGTCAACAGAGCGACGACTAAAGCATCATCCGTAACCATTGCATGGAAGCTTGGTCTGCTTGGCGCTGCAACCCAACGCCCTGACTGCGACACTCTTGCTTGGGAGATCCTGAATCACTGTCGATGCATTGGCCAGCTCTGACGAAAGCTGGTTCACCTGAGAGAGGAATCTCAAGCACAAAAGGGAGTTCAAGAACTCTTCAGCGCTACACGACTTGCGTGTCATGGGACCTTACGAGATCTTACGAGTGTCTACAGATCGGAGATCCTACTCTGCACAGAGACTTCGCTTTGCTGGTGTCATCTGGAGTTGGAAATCCTTGAATGATCTGAGCGAGCTGGCTGCAGAGTTGCGTGTCACCTGCTCGGCAGTATGAAGCACTGGCACGCTCAGACGGATCAACAGGCGATGGCGAGTGCACCCGTTTACATGCAGTTTCTGTATGTCGTCCTGCTACCTGCGCAATGGCGCAATGCTCATTATGTGCAATTCACATCTTTATCGCTGCTTTCATTACTGTTGCTAGCACTACTGCACTGTTTGCTTCTGTATAAGATTCCATCGGCATTTTTCCATTTGCAAAGGCTTACGGATGATGGTTTCGTTGTGGTCCTGCTGCAGCACGGGATGATCCGTAGCACAACCAATACCAAGAACAGCAGTCGTCGTCGTATAGTAGTAGCCGCAATAGTAGCAGTAGCAGTAACACTAGTACTAGCACTAGAACTAGCACTGGCACTAGCCCCAGCACCAGCACGAGCGCTAGCTAGCACTATCTGCAGTCGTGGTAATAGCAGTCGTAGTGCAGCCACTCTCGCAGTCGCGGCGGGAGTCGCAGTCGCAGCTGCAGTCGCAAATTTTTGCTGTAGTCGTTGCCGCAATCGTAGCAGCAGCGGTTGTTGTCGTCGTAGTCGTGGTGGTGATAGTATAGATGCCGTAGTAGAAGTAGTCGTCGTGGTCTTCATCGTAGTAGCAGCACTAGCAGCAGCAGCAGCAGCAGCAGCAGCAACAACCGCGGTAGTAGTGGTAGTAGTAGTAGTAGTAGTAGTAGTAGTAGTAGTAGTAGCAGTAGCAGTAGCAGTAGCAGTAGCAGTAGCAGTAGCAGTAGCAGTAGCAGTAGCAGTAGCAGTAGCAGTAGCAGTAGCAGTAGTAGTAGTAGTAGTAGCAGCAGGAGTAGGAGTTGGAGTAGGAGTAGGCGCAGTCGTCGTAGTATAGTCGTAGTAGTCGTGGTCGTCGTAGTTGTCGTTGTCGTCGTAGTAGTAGTTGTTGTTGTTGTCGTAGCAGTAGTAAGAAGAAGAGAAAGAGGAGGACGCGTCGAACAAATAGTTGCATTGTCGTCGTCGTCGTCGAAGCAATGACAACGATGCCCGCAGCATGAATGATACTGCCATTGATGATGTCGACGAGGAGCGAACAAAAGTGGCAACACATGCCAACATGCATGACATCAAGATTGAAGCATTCTGATACCAAGTTTAAGACCAGGTATTCGGGGCAGGCTTCGGAAGTCGAGGACATGCACCAGCCTTCTCCATCAGTTCTGCCATCATGTTCTGTCTCCTGTCATTGGCTCTCGGACAGGGGTGTTCGACCTACACAGACTGGAACTTCCACCGTGTCAGGACGAACGCCTACTCAAGCCTGAAGCTGGTGGGATGGTCAAACGATGGAGCCACTTGGCCTCATCGAGTCTTCTTCAAGACCCTTGGCAAGCTGCCTGCGGCCAGGCTGGAGCCGTCTCGAGTGGCTAATTAAGGACTTTATGGGGAAGGCTCTCAGAACTCTACACTTCTGGAGTGCGCTCTCAGCCGGGGACATTGCCGGTCCATGGACAAAGATGACAGCGACGGTGCTTGTTGAGTAAAATGCAGCCACCATCAGCCCAGTCAATCCACTGCCTGTTCTCTGCAAGTGCCTGCTGCAGCTGCTTCCTGCAGTGGTCAATTCAAGGGGTACTCCCCAGCTGGTATTCAATCATAGCCGCTGAGCAGGTGGCTCTTAGGGTAAGCCACTGGTCTATATGGGGCTTGTACATCGCAGAATGTCTTCGACAAAGACGTTCATAAGGATGAGTGGTTGGATGTGGAACTGACCTATGGTGCACGTAGCTGACACTGCCGCGATGTCTGGAGCCAACCTCGCCTGAAAGACCCGCCCCCCTTGCGAAAAGAGTTCAATTTAGTCTTCCAAAATGGTTGTGATTGGCACAAGCACGACGGCACAATCGGTTCCAGTAGTGAAGATAGTAACCAGTGACAAGGAGAACTCGTGTGGAATATCGGGGCATCGGGGATGCCTTTGAGACTCATAGGCAGAGGTGATGTCAGTCTCGAGCCGCTCGAAACGCTCCTCCTGAAGAAAGGGAACTGTTCTTGGGTACTTCGTGGTGTTGGGGGGGCTGGATCCCGCACTGCACGCGTACTGCAAGCATGGCTGCTTCAGTGGGATTAACGTGCTCCCGGTTCCCAGTGATTCCAGCTACATAGCAGGCTTTGTTGGTATTGCCGTCATTACACCCCTGCTTGCTGACATGTACTGCTGATATTGCTGAAATTACCCGGCGCTGCTTTTGATGCTATGTTGTTGTGTACCTTCATTCGCCATGTTGGTCCCCTTGTCCTTGATGAACACGATTTGCAATCAGTTGCTGGTTTGCTGTGACCTGTGACTGGTGTAACCGTGAAAGGCTTAATGTGTTCCTACTACCACCGTCAACTTCATCACCACCACCACCATCAGCACCACCGCCAGCAAAATCATTATCGTCATCGTCATGATCATCTGCTTGAGCAACAGTATGTAACCAAACCCTCCATCGCCCTCTTGTTGTATGAGTTTTTTGGAAGGGACCTGCCTGCCCCTTCACAATCGACACGACGCCTTCCACCTTCGCAGCTCGGAGGAAAGCGAGGGAGGCACCCTCCAGATAGCCCGATGCCACCTTATAATATGATAAAAAACACTCCGTATATTTTTAGGTACACTGGGCTCTCGGGATGGCTAGGGCTTCGGATGCAAACAAGTGGATTCTTTCCGTTTTGGCGCGGGGGACCACTCTGAGGTGGAGAGGCACCTGCACAACATCTTGTCTCCAAACCTACTTGCGCCAAACCTACTTGCGCAACTGGTTACCACTCGCTGTTTAAGAAAATCACCATGTGGGCTGTGCCTAGGCAATACTCTCATGGGCATCTTTCCAGAATTGGCTTTGGAGGTGCTTTGCTTTGAAGTTGGGCTCCAAAAGGGGAACTCAACGTCACGACGCACGACGCCAATGCAAGTGTTTGAATGGCCTGCTTCTCCAGCCGCATGTTGGCAGAGGGGTCGGGCGCCTAGCCGCAAGACAGACTCACACTTGTGATAGCAGAAGCCGGACAGCCGATGCTGCCATCCCTCTTGCTGCCCCTGTTGCGTGTACTCACGCGGGTACATCGGATACGTACTGCTACCGAGCACGATGGACCCGCAGCTTGCACCAGCAGCTCGCACATTCAACAAGAAGCGGACACGACCAGAAGGGGCAAGAGAATACAATGACCTCGAAGTCGGCGGTGGCCATGCTGCCGGTATACTACTACCAGACTACCAGCAGACGCTCGTGACCGGCCTTGAGTGAGCCTTTCAGAGCTGCGGCCTGCCGCCGCCTGGGTACACGCAACACCGGGAGCTCTGCGAGAGCCCATGAAGGTCAGGGGATGGTCACGGGTCTCGGGGGGATCTTCATGCTGAAAACGCCACATCCAAGTCCAGATTCTCGCGACTGGATGACAGTCAAAGAGCATTCAGAATATAAGAACCACTTTCTGACCTGGACATACCGTGAAGCAAACAGTACTTGACATGTTGATGCACGAGTGCACCATACTTCGACTGGTCCTAGCGTCCTACCTGCATGGTCTCGAAGGTGGCAAGTCTGCCGCAAAGCTTCGTAGCGCGTTCGCTAACATGCTGCGATTGTCACTGCTTCTACGCTGCATCGGTTGCTACAGGTCAATAGGCCGGCAAACACAGCACGGCCGCTTTCAAGAAAATTCGAGATGTCTCCCAGGGGTCGCGAACTGCGGAGGGACAGGCCCCTCATCTGTCCCGACTGGGAGCCCCTGGCTGCTCTGTTTGGAGCCTCTGCGCCTCCGCCTGCAGGTCTTGCAGGGTGCCCCGCCTCAGAGGTGCGATGCGGACCACCGCCCTGCGCTGCTTGAAAAACTAGCCTTCGAAGCACCAGCAGTCCTCACCGCTTCAGCTGAGATGCCAGTCGAACATACCACGTAATGCACAATACCGTCCAGAACTGCTTGCCAGGATGCAACTCCTCCGTTTGCACTTTCTGCCTCGCATGCTGCGAAGAAAGATCCTCCGGGGCGCCGATGGTCCATGCGAGACCATGCAAAGTTTCGAGCGAACAGAACAATTTCCAATTGTCGAAGCCTGCTGGGTTGTTCAACACACCCCTGGCGTCAGTCCTGTCTGGTATTCGACACATCACTTCGCATCTCTTGCACCTGCAGCGTCTCGGCAAACTCAAACGACCCTCCAAAGTGAGAAGAAGGGCAACGACTGCAATGATCATGGTGGCGACCGCAATACCAACCAGAATAATCTTCAGGATCGGTCTGCACATGACGATGGTAAAAAAAAACTGCCAACAAGCCTCAAACAAGTAGGGTAGCAGCGATATCAGACATTATATGTGAGAACAGGCGCTACTAGTCTAACAATCTGGCAAAGTCGAACTCATACAGGAAGAAAAAGACCACCACAAACAGCAGCAACTACAACAGTAATGGCTTAAGTGTGGTGACGTTGCCTGGAAAGCAGTTAGCTGAAGCAGGGCCTGTTGCCCCGCGAAGGGAACGAGAAAGACTTAAAGACTCAACTCCAGAGTCAACTCCCTTCTGTTTTCCTGACATTCGCGTAACAGCAAGTCCAGTGTATTGCACTACGAACTTCACAACTCAGGCGTTAAACTTACGGAAGGGAGACCACACAAAAGTAATTAGGTGAACCCTCAAGGATACGTTTTTTTGCTGGCTTATTTGTTTCACTGTAAGGCTGCAAACAAGCAGCTACTCCGCATGTCGGCTGAAATTGCACAAAGGCCCAGAATCGAACGGCTTGCCTGGCGTTGGAGGCGATCTCGCTCGGCAGCAAGGCCCCTGAGCCGAGACTTCTGATCTGCATGACCGAATTCTGGACGTTACACGGTCGAGACTCTTAGCAGAATCGAATGTCGTGAGCGTTGCCAACAGGTTTCAGCAAGTATGGCACAGACATCTATACATATATATATATATATATATATGCATATATATATATATATATGCGCTAGCTCTTTAAGTCAGTGTCGACAGAGCCGACGTGAGCAAGCACACACAAACCGGAAGGTGATGGATGCATGCCACCACAAGCGGTTTTGCATGTTACGTGTACCGAACAGGAGCGTTGTGCTAACATGTAACATAATGGTACGCAACACGGACGAACACACCATAAATGACTGAATCGACAACGCACTCAGCAAGAGCATAAATGAGCCAGGCACGGACTGTTAACGGCACAGGATTTCAACCATACATTCATATATCCCCACGGACTGACGGACACTTCTGACTGAGATCCACGTCAAGCATTCATGCGTGTAGCTACACCACACTCAAGCAGGGCACGGAACACAGCAGCTCGCTTGAAAACTACGCCCTCTGTGTGCATTTAGCACAATCTCCAGAATCGCGTGCACAGGTAAGGCTAGGAGTAATTTCTGTTCATGCCTCAGCGAATCGCGAGCGGACCCGCTGGTGGCCGCTATGCTGTCGTCCCCCAGAGTCGCAGGCTTTTCCTGAAAGCATGGAGTCAGCCCGCTAAAATAGTGATAATGGAGTTCTGATTTTCACGCGGGCGCCTACAGCTGAAAGCCTGACTCCTGATTAAACCTTGAAATTCCGTGCAGTTCCGATTTCTGAGAGCCGTGTCCTTGAAGCTTGAGGTCTTAGCGCTAGGAGCTAAGCATTTGAAGTTTAGGGAGTAATGTGGGGTAACAACACAAACCTCCTCGGTGAGTGTCGTCAAGGGATCGATGTTGCAATCCTCTTTCAGGCGAGGGGTTTAGTAATCAGGGGTCTGCGTTTCTTGCAGTAAGGCAGAATGGTCCGACGTCACACAAACCATAACAAGCCGCCTGCCAGTGCTAGCAGAGCTCGAATATGTTGCTGCTAGTGGTTCCCGTCACAGAGAAGCTGGGAGCCTTGAAAGCTTGACAGACTCGGAGTCCGAAGGTCTGTCCTACGCCATGCCCGGCTTAGCCTAGAACCCCTCAGCCTAGAACCCCCTGCGCCTGAACCTGCTGGCGCCAGGGACGGGCTTTGGTCGAGTTCGCGGTAAGCGGCTCGACTGCACAATAGAGCATTTTGATCACCGGCTTGATGGCATTGGGTCTAACGGCATACGTTCGAGTCTTGAGCGGTCTGCTTCGGATAGCTTCAGAGCTCTACACCATCCATCAGAAACAGCATCCGAAAGGCATGGCTTCACTCGGCCATCTGTTCGACCTTCCCAAGACCAAGCTTGCCCCTCAGCCACATTTAGTGCCTCCAACCTTCCCTTCTCCAAACCCTGCACAGTACAGTAGTTGAAATCCCGAAGCCTGAAAGCAGAAAACTTCAGCTGAAGGGGACTCAAAGCTTCGGGTCGCCACCTTGCCACTGTCGCTGCGGGCTCTGCGATGTTTCCGAGGCCTCTGACCTTGCGCCCTGAGATCAGTGACGTTGGCTACAGCGACTCCTGCCCCACTGCGCGAACAGCCGGGATGAAGGCTTCAGGAGTGCTCAGTCACTGCAACATTGGCTGAGGGAGTTTCGAACCAAATGAGACAGAAAGCCCGAGTGGCACATACGCAGAAAGAATTTAGGGCAACGAAGTCTGCATAGCCAGGACCCTCCGTAAGGTCCATGAGGCAGGATCCTGTGTTCTCGCATGTTCTCGCCGAGCCCTAAGACGGATGAGAAACCTCGGCTCCCGGCTATTTGCTGCGCACGGCGGTATGCCGTTGGCTCCACCTGGTTGTCCTACTGGACGAGCCAGTAGGAAGGGACTCTTCTACTGCAGTTGCTCCTCCTCGTCCTCGGCCTCCTCCTTCTCCTACAACAACTACTGCTACAACAACTCTACCACTGAAGCAGAACACATGTACGAATTGCGATGAATGTGCCGATAACTCACCACGAGAGAAGGCCGTTCGGGGTGGCAGATTTGCTCAGAATCCGGCGAGGGTGACGCCGTTATTCCTCAGAATGATTGCTTATCTCAACATGTCCAGTCCATCAGCTCAGATCTGCGCCATGACTTGAAGTCACGGATGTCGTAAGCTCCAATCCAGAGCATGGTTCGAGCGGCTGAGAACGGCTAGTGCCGACGATAGCTGCGCTGATAGGGATGAGGCCGTGGCGGACGCGTTCCCACTCCAAAAGAAACCTGGCACCATCACATTGACATGAACTGAAATGAATCAGCAGGGCGTACTTGTTGTTCAGTGCTTCTGAAAGCCAACTTCGCCGTCACGTCGAAAAGGGATGCGAATTGAAGGCTTATCTGTGCTCGGGGCAGCAACCTCGGGTGCTCGCGCGAAGGAACAAACCAAACTGAAAGAGCATTTGCCCCCGCAGGCCTCCACAGGCTCACGCTTCTCCTTGGCATAGTGCGCTGCGTGGTACTCGTGATTACGTGTCTATGTGGTTGAAGTGCTGAAGTCTAGTCTAAAGTCTGGTCTGTACTGTACGAGCTTGAGGCCAGTTGAGCCGTAAGTCTGGCAGTAAAGGCACCGGATTCTGATGTAAATTGGAGATAGCACTCCTCGATTCGAATACGTTTCCGATGACCTGACCAAAGTGTTTTTGTATCTTTGCCACTTGGAACTACCAATTGCTGCTGTTACCTCCCCGAGCCTCCAGCAATTTGGTTGATTTTTTACATGAGCATTGCTTTCATGTGAAGATGACCAAGACTTGTGCCTCGACCCTTAGTTACCACGTCTGACAGGACCACGGTCAAAACCCCGTCAAATCCTTTCACCATGGGCAATATGGTATACGGCAAATAAAATAATGTATAGTATATAATTTTTTTTTGTATAATATCTCAATTAACGCATATCATATATCATATATGTAAATCATACGTAACATTTTCTGGGCCAAAGTCCGTTGCGTACTTAGGCAGAAAAAGTAAAACCGTGGGCACGAGGCGTGGCTTAAAATTGGCGGGTTCGGGCTTCCGAGTATATATCATATAGAACATATGATATACGATATGTAATACATTGTATACCATATATCATCTGTCATATATCCAATATCAAATATAATACATCACATGTCATCAACTATAATATCTGAGTATCCCATATCATATACGTTATGTCAAATAGAATACATCGTATATCATATATCAACTATAAGATATCATATATCATATGAATGTAATATATCATATACCATATGTCATATATCATACAGCATATATCAACTACAACCTATCATATACCAATTTCGTATATCAAAGTTCATACACAATACGTACTAAATATCCTTTTTATATATCATGTAATGCAAAAATCGCTGTTCGCTGTTCAAGGCACAATGTCCGGGTTGGGCGCAGTCTAAAACAAAAGCACCTAATTAAACGTGAAACTGGACAATAAACTCTCGCATGGGCAGCTATCGATGGCTGTCAGACCGGACTTCGTTGAGGAGTAAGGCGCAATGCCTCGCCGAGCCGCAAGTCCAAGACACAGCGAATCCTGGAAGATCAAAGTGGCCAGGCTGCCCCGGAGCAACAAACAGAGCTCTCCCCTGATCAGTTCTGAATAGTCTCAAGTCCCCTTCAAAGACAGGAAAAGACTTGACAGGAAACGTTGCGGCGGACTTCAAAGTCCAACACATGAGAAGATCGAAAGCTGCCTGCTGACACTTTCCCGACTCCACTGCGAGAAATCAACCGAGAAGAGCCCTTCCCAAACCTTTCGGAACATCCAGCTCAGCCAGTTTGCGACCTTACTTTTTGCAATGCAGACACCAACCTGGGCAGGCGCAGCAAGCCCTCAACGAACAAGTTGCCAAACAGAAGCCACGGAATCACAAGCTCCGCATCTTTAAAAGTTGAGACGTCAGGGACACTGTCGGTGGGACTCGGCACAAGCCACGCAACCCCGTCTACTTCCACTAGCCTACGGGAAATAATTCCATGCCAAGCCAGCCAGAGCAAGTCTTGCTCCTGATCAGCCTCAGCCGGCAGGCCAAGACGACTGTGCCACTCGAGGGCTGTGGCTCTCAGCCTTGTCTTTTGGTCGTCTGCATGGGGAAGGCAGACCAGAGCCCGGATTTGGAAGGGCTAACATGACCAAATCCGGGCTGAGCCTGAATGCTCCACTTCCTGAGCCGGACCATGGATGGACTGATGAGCCCTCCTTTGCAGGCCCAGAAGATGTGCATTCCCGTGCGATTGATGGGGTTTTCCTCGCTACAGAGTGCCAACTTCCAGCTGCCTTCAGAGTTGAGCTGGTTCTACTTCTCTCGAGTGCTTCGGGTGTTTTCGGATGATCAAATCCTTCAGCCGCTCCCGGGACGTGGGCACCGGCAATCATCTCCGGGTGTCGCACCTGGTCCGACCAGAACTTCTCATCCCTCGTCAACTCCCGAAAGCAGCATGACCAAGCATCTGTATGGCTCCAATCGTCCGGCACACTCTTGCCCGACAAGACGTCCCCACAATCGTCGGCGAACCTTTTCCAACCTTTCCCCTCGTGCCTGGTCTTCGGCTTGACATACCAAACCCCACGAACTAGGCCACTGAACCACCAGTCTCCCGATCAACTTCTCAGAGCTCAACAAGTTGGCTAGCGACACAATCCCTGAGGATCAGCGCTTTGAAGACGCGCCACGAAGCCAAGCATTGCTGATAATTCTGCGACTCCGGCATTTCGTTTAGCATGTAGCTGCCATCACCGACGGGATGATACACACGGAACCTCTGAGCTTTCAGCGCCCTCCTTCCGAACCGAACAAAGGAAGCCAAACCCCAAAATCGACATAAGGAGCTTGACCTAGCACTGTCACTCGCTTACGCAAGGCCGCCAACTGTGACGCTGTAGGTTCTTCTTCTGCTGGCGGTGCTCCCATGGACAACACATACTTTTGCATCCACATTTGTACTAACTCAGGCTTCGGGGGTAACAGCTCCGAATCATCCGTTTGATCCAACAATGCCGACATCTTCAACACACTTTCCTTGGCACTTTGCATTGCTGGAGCAGCCTTTGGAGTCGCCGCAGGTCGCTGCTCCCATGGGTCAATGTCTATGAAGTCTCCCTCCGCCCCCCGTCTTTCAAGAATACAAATTTTCGACAGGAGTGCCACACTAGCCGCTAGCTGCTAGCCCCACATTAGCAGCGTTTATCACACTCACACCTTGACTTGCAATGACTTGTGCAGCTCCAATGGCTTGGGTCACAGCCCACGTGTTAAGGGCCGCGAAAAGAATCTGAGGACCCGGAAGGCGCCAACGCAGAGCTCGGGGGATACTTGGACAAAGGTTAGCCTCGAGCAAGCTGCTCAACGACTCGACAAAGGAACGATCTCAAGGCTAGAGTTGATAACAAAACACGAGAGCGAGGCTGTCATCAAGGCGACATATGGACAGGTTCGTCTTCCCCTTTGCCCGGCGATGCCGGATGAAGTTTCAGCCTGGCAGTCTCCTGATTGGCCAATGCGGTCTCCGTTTCCGCGTCCAGTCGAGCAATGTCTTTCTCGTGCCTGCCAAGCTCCTGATTGCTGTGCCCCCTGATAGCAGGGTCCACACCACAAGTACTGCCGTTTCTTATCTGCCTTGCCCATCTGACAAAGTCGGTCACGGTAAAACCAAGTGGTGAGCAGCAAGTTGCCTACGTCGGCAACTTGATATTTGCTGCTGTGAGCGAAGCCTCGGCCGTGCCTCAGCACGCCTCTGTCTTGCGCGCCTGTGCCAATTGGACGAGCGAAGGTGCTTCGTCGGTCGCAATTTGTGCTTGGGGCCAGAGCTATCGTCACACTGATGGGACGTGTTCTGAGCCCTCATAATATACAATAGACTTATATATATATATATATGTATATATACACATAATATATGTATACATATATACATATATACACACTAAAACAGGTTTTATAATAGCCTCACCATGAGTGACACCCTGTCTCGGTTTTTCGGGACCGAGATCCGGGCCGAAGCTCCGTACCTGGCCCGGTGCGCTTCCAAGAGGCTGCGCACTAGCAGTGACAGGACGGGTGTTCGTCGTAATTTCGTAAGGCCAACACTTAGAACATAAAAGCAATGCTTATCATATGTAAGAAACAAAATCGGCGATCCCCAGAAGTGCACCAGATCATGCTTGCCGTGAGTGTCATTCTCATGCCTGGCCCGATTCGCATGCTTGAGCCTGCATCGTGGCCCACCTCCGGTTGGTTTTGTGTGCTGTCGCTACCGGGCGTGCATCATCGCAGCCTGGTCTCTTTGTGCGATTTTGCGCAGCCCAGCCCCACGAGAATGAGGGATTCGGTGGGCGGGGCCAGGTCCCAATGATGCTTGTGATGCTCCAAGTGGTTCAGGATCCCAATGATGCTCTTTGTTCTGGCGAGGAGTTGTGAATGAAGTTCCCATGGAGGCGGAAGACCAGGACCTGCTGCTCAGCCTTACGGGCACTGGCCACGAACACCACGCGATCCCATGGGCCAGCAAGAATCATTTTGTTTGTGCACATGCGGGGATAACTGCGCCTACTGGTTGTTTCTTCTGGGGGGTGGGAGGTGGGGGGGGTGAAGAAACATCCCGTTTCCTCTGGACATGCAAACTCCTCGGTATTTTCAGCACTTTCGCTCCTGCTGACTGCAATGCTCTTCTCGTTTCTCGTTTGCCGTCTCTCTCATATCATCTCATATCATACCGTATCATCTCATGTTATGTCATGTCATGTCACACAAAGGGCAGCTTCAGTAGATTATCACTCCTATGCTTAGCCCTGTTTCGTGTGACAGGCGAGGCAATTCCGGTATGTTCGCCAGTGCTACTCGCAATCGATTGCTTCCCGTGTAAGAGCCCCACCAAGCCGTAACAGCGACTAGCGTGTCCACGTCTCAGGTATTAAGCGATTCCAAACTGTAAACGCAAAAAAACATGCTGTCAACTTTTCCAAAAAAGAAGCCTGTTCCGTGTGCCAGGCGCGGTAGATTCGACGTAAACGTCTGTTTTCACTCGCGCAATTAGGGTTTGTTTGTCGTCGCCTTTCGTAGTGGAGAAAGGGGAAGACCCAATGATGCACATGATGCGGGCTTCACTCTGGACTTTTGATGCTCCGGAAATTTCGGCTCTGTGGCCCCCTGCTGAGAACGCGTGTCTGGCGGCGCACTGTCGGTATCATCGGGGTATACTTGCTCATCTTCGTTCAGAAAAAAGGGTGTCGGGCCCCGACATTTCCTGGAATTGTCAACTCTTGGGACAGGCCCTTAAACTTAATTGCAAGAACCACAACGTGGAAACTGCGTGCAATAGCCCCATGCTGCGGCACTGCATGTCTCATCGGCATCGCCATGATGCCATGCTGGCTTTCGTTCCAGGTTTGATGCTGTCGAACTTTCAGCCGGGTCCGGAGTTATCCAATTTCAGTGGCTTTCTTCCGCATTCAACCGTACGCCTTTCACGCAAAACTTAGCGCGAAGGCAGCACAAAATACAATTCGCTTTGAAGTACACAAGAGAGAACAGCATGAAATCCAAAGCTATGTGCGCTGGTTTTCCGACAGGTGTCAAGCTCGCATGTGGACCTGAAGTCCTCGGAAACATGGCTAAGAAGTTGCTTGCGCTTTATGTTGCTGGAATGCAGGGAGCCTCTTCCGCGGCGAGATCCCGGCCATGTTCTGAACGTCGCTCAGCCGCCTTTTTCTCAGCTTCGCAGGTAGCAAGAGGGGCTAGAACAGCGGCTTGCGAAGCTGGCTTCGTTGGAACTGGGAAGCCCGCTGCTGTGGAGAACAACTGGCGGTGCTCAGCCTCGGACGAAGCTGCGGGCCCCACGACTAACCCTTCTCCCCTCTGACGAATGCAAGCATGCATGCCAACCTTCACCCAGTACCAAGTCTATAGCTCGTCCATACACATGTCGTCTTAGCTGATCAGTGGCCGGGGCTACGGCGTTGGCGTATTGTACATGGGACAGCCTGCGCCAGAGTTGCAAGGGAAACTTTCCACGGAGCTTGAGAAGCAAACCGACAATGTCTCGATTGACCCTCCGGTTTACTCCTGATGACATTAGTGTTGGCCGTGTTCCTGCTTGTTACTTCGCTTTGGCGAATGGCGACAAGACTATCAAACTCGAACTGGTAGCGATACTACCGAGCCCCTGCGGACTACCTCGTCTGGCCCAAAACTCTCAGAACGTTGCCGTGTTTAAGCCTGAAAACGGTGCAAACACCGGCGACATCTTGTGTGCATGTTGGAAGAGTTTGATGATAGAGCTTGCAAGTGCAAAAAGCTGTAATTCCTTCGTGAAATGCGCGCGCGAAGAGCCCACCGGCACGTATCGACTGGGGACTTTGCAGTTGAAACTTCTCACCAGCACAACAGTTGGTCCACGAAGGGATAGCGCCTAGATGCGCTTAGTCACACGACGGAGACCACGACGACGGCTGCACCGACGACTGCGACTTCTACGTTCTCGACTATTTGGATGACTTGCCTTTGGTTTGAAGGGGAGATAGATTTGCTCAGCCGACTGTCTTGCAATCTGGTGCTCTAGACTCTAGCAACAAAGTAACTAAGTAATGTTCACGATCACATGGGTGGGCCACGGGCACTTCGGTAGCCAGACTGCCTGCAGACTGGATCATATCATCCCTGCACTTCCTGCCCGTCCTAGCAATGTTGGTCAGTCACCTCATGCTTTGGCAACTGCTCCAAACTCGGTTTACTACTGTCCAATGAGTTAACGGCTCTTTTCTGTTGGCGCCAACCGCCGGTCTGCTTGAAGTGCCAAGGCAACAATTCCATCTTTAATCAGACTCTTGCCCTGGAGGCGATCTTCCCATGTCCCCTTTCCCTTTGCTCAGCCTCCACGGTATGGCCGGTAAGCGACCCGAACTCCAACCGACTTGCCCAGCCGAGAGCAAAGGGCCGAGGAAGGCAAAGCCCTGTTGCTATTGCAGCTATAGCATTTCAAGGAAGTACGGCACACGCTCCCGAATCAGAGATGTATTGTAAATGCAGCGTCTGGTTTACGAGCGACTGAAGACATCAGAGCTCACCCTGCGCAGGTCCGTTGGGGTTTAGGAGTGGCACCTCCGACAAGGAAACTAGAGGCCTGTCACCTGTCACCGAGCACTGTCTGCCTGTCACTAGAGCTCGAAATTCGAGACTGGCGAACACTGTGGCAACACCTGCCCCGACTAACTCGAACGTCGCATGCAACCTCCAAGCTTGAAAGGGTTCTGGCATAGAGCAAAATCCCAAGCCACAGTTCATGACCCGTGTGCTCAAGTTGTCCCTCAACCATCAAGATGCCAGGCTCAGCTCTGCAGGAATGGCTGCACCGCTTCTTCGTCGGTGGGGCCCCTTCCTGCTCGGCGAGTTGGTTCCGACGATTCCAAACTCTGCTGCTCATATCTCCCGCCACAATCCGCCACAGCTTGAAACCTCCACATCAACACCAGTGAATCCATGTCAGACGCCGGGTGCTTGCGCCGAAACGAACTCTAACTCAGCAGAGATCCAACAGTACACCGCAACTGATCAGCACTGCTCGGTTCTTGCAGATGACCCGAAGATGGCTTGACCCATCACTTGAAACGGTAGCATGCAGGCTGAGATGGTGTCCATCTAACACAGGTATTCACATCGGGAGAGGGGTGGAAAGCCAGCTGGTTTCGAGCAACCCTTGAAAGAGCAAGTGAATCTGATATGTTCCAAGGTTCTTAAGGCCAAAGCAACCAATATTCGTGTTGAGACTCGGGATTGAACTGAAGATGAGGTGGAATGAAACAAGCACCTATTGAAGACTCGAAACTTCTTCCGGTGATGTCGTTGCACTGCCATGTAGAGCTCCTCATCCATTTTTGCCGACGGTTCATGCTGGGACGTAGTGGGTATAGGCAACGCGCACTCCGCAAACAGGCTGGCAAGTAAGCCGCCTGCAGAGTTCTCCGTGCTTGCGCACTGCCCTATGACATATGGCTGCAAGTGGGACTGAAAGTTTCCTCTGGTGGTCTTCAACTTTGGACTGGTGTCTTGGTCATATCAGATCATTCCGGTTCAATATCAACTACGTCTTCGCCACTGCAGGACCCTATGTACGGCAGACGTGCTGCTGATATGCTTGGCATGCCAACGCAGAGTGATGGCTGGCAGTGAGGTAGTTTGGGCTTCGAACTCTGCACGGCTAATAACGAACAGCTTCTGGTTGCTGCAGTTTCTGGGAACTTCACACTTCAGGCCTTCGCTTTTTCGCTGGGTGGGACTGCGCGATGAAAGGAAACTCGCTTCTTAAGCCTTCAGCTGTTCTTACTAAGCCATGTTTCCAGTTTCTGCAACCCTAGCGGGTATGTAGAACGAGCTTTGTAAGGGATGGTGTCGATCACAAGGACATGCATAGCTCAAGAATTGGAATTGACACTTCTCGCAAAGGGTTGAAGCCGAGACGGATGTCATACACCTCTGCTCGTCTTTGCTATTCTCCCAGAGCATCAAGACCTGCAAAGATAACTCCAAGGCGTGATTTTAAATAACCGTGGACACCCAGGCATAATTCTTGATCCTCAAATCAAATACTACACTGAAGCGAACGATGGTGGTACCCTGAAGCATGGCAACTCCCCAAACTTAGGACCCTTCGGTTATGAAAGTCTTGTCATTGAAAGGAAGCCAGAAACTTCTTTCGCATGAGTGGGGAGCTCCGCAAGTGAACATGAGCAGTTTCGCTGCGACACTGACACTGCAGTCCCACCCTTTCCTGCTCTCGCATTTGGCTTCCTGCGGTGCCTTTTACCGGACATACAGTACCTGGCATTAGGTTCACCTCGGGACGAAGGGTAACAACGACCCGATGCGAAGCTAATGTTCTTTTGGTCATTTCGAAGGCACCGGGGGCAGCGAGCGAGGAGTGTGTTCAACGAAATGAAAAAGTTCAAACACGGGGGCATCGTCTCACGCAAGTGAATTTAAAATGACATCCACGTATCTACGTAGGTGCGCAGAGTGCAGCCGTTGCACTGTACAACCCATAAACATGTACACAGACATGTACCGAGGTACGGAAACACTTGCAGAGAAGCATGCACATGCTCATGCTTGCAAAGTCATACGAACGTATAGGCTACACAGACACTTGAAGGTGCATACATGTACATGTGTGAGGACACGTGCATGAGCACAATCATGCAGCACCATAATACAAGCTACAAGCATGCCATATGTAGACCACATATAGGCATATGCCAGTGCGCATGCATGCTGATTTCCGTTGACATGCACATGCATGCATATGAATACCGCCACGAAAGCATTGCGCAAATACATCCCGCCCATGTGTGCAAACGTGCAAATGCGTCGAGATATACATATGCACACAGACACAGACACAGGCCTCTTTACATGTTACACCGGTATCGAGAGACGATGACAGACGCACACACTGGCCACAAACCCTTTCGTGCATGCACATACAAACGAACCTGCAGATGCTCATAGATATACTATTATGCTTTACAATCGCAGACAGGTCCAAAGAAAGCGTGCCTGCGTAGATCCCTTCACACACACACACACACACACACACACGGTAACAATTTAAACATCAGCGCAGTCATCAGTCGACACATCTCTGAACATAATGAATGCATACATGAGTGCAGAACGGGTGCCAACGACAGACAGACAGACAACGGACGGACGGACGGACGGAAAGACAGACGGACAGATAGCGAAAAAGCAGAGGGGCCCACCATGCAGGCAGACATAGCAAGAATCACGAAGGCGGTGTCCAAGCTGGCAGGGACTTGTCGGCCGGATTCACTCACATGATGACTGGCTAGACATCTGCGAAAGCTGTGATTTCATGTTGAGAGACCAACCATATCTTCTGACTCAAAAACGAGCCACAGCAAACGTGCAAAAACAAACACATAGACATACAACGACATGCATACAAACATACATACATGCATACATACATGCAGACAGACGAACACACGTACACACAAACATGCAGTGAGATACACTTATGACTGACTTATGATCAACGACTCATCTGCACTGCGAAAGTGACAGGGCAATCCCCTCGACACTATTAACACTATTAACGGGGGCACTGCCTGGCACCGGCTCGACGAGCACTCTGTTGTTGAAAAAGTTCGGCATTCGGCCCTCAGTGAAGCAGATCGGAGGCATCGTTGGACCTCTGTCGAATGTACATCACAACCTGTCAACCGGCCGAATGGCAGAACTGTGCAGATCCCTTGGCCGTAGAAACTAGTCTGGCCGGAGTTGCCACTGCGTGGAAGCACGTGCAGTCTGTTTCGCAAAAAGTTGGGACGCTGAATGGCTCTTCAGAAGATCCGATCATCCACCTGAAAAAAACATGTCTGCCCCTGTTCTCTCGAAACGCCTCTCACATGAGAGCTTCCGGCTTAACGATGCACTTGTCACATCCCGTCATCTGCCGCTCAATGCGAAACTCTCAAGAGCCATGCTTTTGCTTTAAATACATATGCTAAGATCTGGGGGTCAGCCACTGAGCTCGCCGAACTCGGCCCTACAGGTCTGCCCCTTCAAGAAATTCCGGACTCAGAAAAGGCGGGAAAATGACCGTCGAGACAGTCGCAGCCCAGCAAGCCACACTTGCATCTTCTGTCTTAAAAGAGTTTGAACTCGTCAAGACTTCAGCGACTCCAGGCACGGGCTGGGACACCCGCCCACTACTTGGAGCCCCTGGCGAGCTTGATCTGGAGCTGATGGGATCGGATGCTGGCTGCAGAAATCACAGGAGCACACGTGGTTTCTCGTAAGCGCCTTCGGGCTTCCAGACCATCCATCTCACGGATCCGAGATCACATTGCATCCGACTTGCATGCGGTAAGGCCATGTCAAGCACAGCATCGTCGACATCTACGCACAATGAGTAGGCGCTTTTGGGACAAGCTCTCGGCAATCTATTGCTTGGGACATTTAATCGTTTTCGCCACCGGTGTGTCACTGACCATCAAATCGACTTGAAACTAGTTCAAGACCCCCCTACCATAGCAAGGGGAGCAGAGGGAATTAGTTTTGGAACAGCTGATTGGCTGGCTTCGCACACAATGGTTAGGGACTCGCGAGTGCCCAGAAAGAAATGCCGCAATTGTACTGAGCGCTTACCTCTTATAACCAACCTTGGCATAACTGCACGCACGCCGTCGCGAAAATTGTGACGCCATGTTCTCACAGATGTTCAGCTGTTTCTGAAACAGCTTCAGTCGGTCAACGGGGAAGCAGCGCACCGTTTGCTGGGGTGATGCCGGTCTGCTAAAGCTACTGCGGCTGCTACTGCTATATTGCTACTGCCAGACTGCTAGACTGCCACACTGCTACACCCAAACACCGCTGCACTGCTGCTACTCCTACTCCTACTCCAGCTCCTACTATTCTCAATTGGACGCCGTGCGAGCGGGCTCAACACGTTGCGGGCGATTGCCGCATGTGCACTCACTGAAAGTGTGAAACTGACCCGATGACTGACCCTGCATGGTCTGAGAAGTCTGAGAAGAGAAATCCAGTTGTTAGCAGTAAGACCTTTCTGGCCTACAATGTATGTACAAAGCAGCCAGTCAGGTAGCTGGGCTTTTGCAGAGGGCATCTTGCCTCCATGGTACAGAAAGGGGATCAGGCACCTGGAAACAATCACTGCTTGCCATCGTGACTGCAGCTGACTGCGCGCGGCACTTGAGTCACCACCCACACCCAGGCATCAAACCGTTTTGCTCAGCATGATGGCGGCGGCTTTTGTGCAAGAGAGCCATCAGCCTGCTAGTGCAAGAAGAAAAAGGCGTGAAGAAGAATGTTACAGCTAGGCAGTGCCTCCGCGTGCAGCTGGTCTGGCAGCCATTGGCACCGGGTGAAAAACAGAGTCATCACTGGCGCCACTGTCGGCTTCCGCTGGAGCCGGAGCCAGACCCTCTTTGCCACAATCGGCCGCCAAAC
Organism: Symbiodinium sp. CCMP2592; assembly: GCA_905221615.1. NCBI lineage: Eukaryota > Dinophyceae > Suessiales > Symbiodiniaceae > Symbiodinium > Symbiodinium sp. CCMP2592. The sequence continues at coordinate 228,365 of CAJNDT010006030.1, read as the reverse complement.
CAGTCGGCGTCTGGCCACGCTTCGCCATCTCGGTGGCATTTGTCCGTCTGAGTTGATGGCTCATCCCCTTGCCTCTTGTCTCGCTGTTCCTTTTGACGGTGCCAAAGAAAGGTTGGGGTGTCGCCCTTCTTGTGCTCAATGCGCAGCTTCCACTGCACTCGGCCATCTTTTGGTTGGTAGAAGATGGCGCGATTCAGGCCGCCACATTTGCGGCTGGTCTGGTCATATATGCACTTGCCCGTGGAGGCCACAATCTCAGAGTTGTCATCGGTCTCCAGTATGGTGTCCATTTCGGGTCGAGCCCACATCTTTAGAAATTTTGGAAAAGGGAATGAACGAGGTGGCTTTGAGCTCGACATAGCGACTGTCCGTCCCTATGGAGAGCGTGAATTGGCCAGTGGCCCCGACTTGCTTCTGTCATGTCCTGCCAGGTAGCGTCTTTGTCCGTGGCGACCAGCTTGATTGGGGCGAAGATCCAAGGATACGGCCTAAGACCGCGATCCGGTTGCTCCACACGGTAACCTGTTCGGACGCAGTGAGGCCTCCAGTAATAGCTGGTCCTTCATGATGGAGATCGTAGCCAGGGAATGAAGCCGCTCCAGATTTGATCTGACTGACAGATCTGAATGATCTGGTCGCGCTTTGGGAGTTGGCTGGCTTCCTGCTCTGGAGAGGGGTTCTCGCTGTAGCCGAGGAGCTGCGTAGTTGTGACCGTGCCCTGATATTTGACTGCCACCCTGAGGATGGCACGTCCACTCTCTCCGCTGATGTAGGGTCGTGGGCGACGTCTGGTGCCTGGGCACTGTGGAGGCCTTTGGGTGCATTCGCCACGCTTCGATCTTTCATCCATGGATGGCACACTCCGTGAACATGTGCACAACCTCCGATTGTCAGGAGTGACCTTTGAGCCACATCAGTGGCGTGAGACGCGCCCCTGGGAGGGACATCGCATCACCATTGCAATATACACCATCAAAGAGGCAGCCTGTCTCTCTCAGGATGATACTGCCGCGCTCCGGAGACTGGAGTTTGCGCTGCCGACCCCAACACAGTAAGTGGTACGTCAGTGTGCCATGTTGGCCACTCTAGTGAGCCCCCTTGGGCCACTTGTACATGCTTTGAGTCCCACCTGTACAATGTACATTTGTGTAAACATTGCTTCGCGGATAGACTCGGTTCACCACACTTTTACATTCTCGCACCTTTGTAGCAACAGTATGCATACTGTTGACATTGTGGGCATCAGTGCCACACTGCACAGCTCTCTTCTCTTGACAAGTTGAGTAGGTCGCAAGTTTGCAGCTATTCGTAGCGGGACTTGCCCATGTGGTGCTAGTGCTCTTGGAGCACCGGTGCAATGCACTGCCACGTACCTGACGCCAAGCTGAGCGACCGGCTGCGATTGGAATGAAAAATAGTAGTAGTAGTAGTAGTAGTAGTAGTAGTAGTAGTAGTAGTAGTAGTAGTAGTAGTAGTAGTAGTAGTAGTAGTACTGGTAGTAGTAGGAGTAGTAGTAGTAGTAGTAGTAGTAGTAGTAGCAGCAGCATGGGTACTAGAATTAAGTAGGTAGTAGGTAGTAGGTAGCAAGTGGCAGGTAGTAAGAGGTAGTATGGTAGCTGGTAGATCGTAAGTAGTAAGTAGTAAGTAGTAAGTAGTGAGTGGTACATAGTACAAAGTACGTAGGAAGTAGTGGGTAGTGGGTGAAGTAGTAAGTGGTGAGTAGTCAAACGTAGTAGACAGTAGCAAGTCGTAAATAGTAAGCAGTAAGTAGTAAGAGGCAAGCAGTAAGTAGCAAGTAGTAAGTTTCAAGTCGTGAGTAGTAAGTTTCAAGTCGTAAGTAGTAAGTTTCAAGTCGTATAAGTAGTAAGTAGCAAGTAGAAGGTAGTAGTAGTTGTGGTAGTAGTAGTAGTAGTGGTGGTGGTGGTGGAAGTGGCAGTGGCAGTGCTAGCGCCACGGCTAGCACTAGTGCCAGTGCGTTAGCGCTAGGGCTAGCGCTAGTGCTAGTGCTGGTGCTAGTGCCAGTGCTAGTGCTAGTAGTAGTAGTAGTAGTAGTAGTAGTAGTAGTAGTAGTAGTAGTACTACTACTACTACTACTAGTAGTAGCAGTCGCAATGGTAGTGGCAGTGGCAGTGGTCGTGCTCGTGGTAGTGGTAGTAGTACTAGCAGAAGCAGTAGCAGTAGCAGTAGTGGGAGCAGTAGTAGTAGTAGTAGTAGTGGTAGTGGTAGTGGTAGTGGTAGTGGTAGTGGTAGTGGTAGTGGTAGTGGTAGTGGTAGTGGTAGTGGTAGTGGTAGTGGTAGTGGTAGTGGTAGTGGTAGTGGTAGTGGTACTTGAAGGCTCATGGGACTTAGTAAGTAAGGTTATAAGTAGGTTATAATTAGGATAACCCCACTTAGGGGACTTATAACCCCAATTATAACCTATTCACTAAGTCCCATGATCCTCTAAGTAGTGGTAGTGGTAGTGGTAGTGGTAGTGGTAGTGGTAGTGGTAGTGGTAGTGGGAGCAGCAGCAGCAGCAGCAGTAGTGTTTGTTGCAAGTGTGTTGACATTGGTTGTGGTAGCGAGGTCGGAGCAGCCGGCTATCTTTGACCTGCAAAGATACCAGGTGCTTCAAGTATGCGGCCCGAAATTTGGAAAAAGATAAAGATAAGAACAACTACTCTTCCGGTAGCCGAGCATACGGCACAGGCCATTTATCCCAAGAAAGCCCACTAGGACCTCGAGTTGAACCAGTCTTATATGAAGAAACAAGCCCAAGCAAACGGGCGCGCAAAGTTGCATTTTTCTGCAACTTTAAGAAAATTAAGTGCCCCGAGCAGTCCAAGGGCAATGCAAAAAGAGAACATGGCATGAAGACCCGAACTTCAATGGAAGAAGCCACGGCATCGCATGAATTTCTTTGGAAAAAGGCAGGACGTGATGCCTCCAGGAGTCAGCGGACCTTACACGCTGGTCCTCCTCAATCTTCAACACCACACACACGGAATCCTTGTATCCTTACTAAATACCAACCTTTCAAGTGGACCACGCAGACGTTGGTCGCCATGCTTCGTCAGTTTGTGGTCCGCCCGTAGGACTCTACAACACCAATGCCTCGTGGGCAACCCACTGCAGTCCGGTAAATCCTGCATGGGATAAAAAGCAACCCACAGTGCACTACAGTTTTGGCCACACACCACCTCCAGAGCTATGACAGAGGCCCACGACGGCGCTGACCTTGCGGGTGCAGCACCGACTCGTGCAGAGGATCAACAAATGGCTTTCCAGGCTTCGTCTGATCTGTGAGCTAGACTTGACAATGGCTGACCTGTGCCCGAGAGTGCCCCCTTGGTTGTGAAACCGTCAAGCCGAGGTACCGAGAAGGAGGGGTGGCGATCGCCTAAAGCAGCACAACATGACTGTTCGCAGCTGCATGATGCGTTGATCCGCGAAAGCATGGCAATCAGCTCGCACTGTCGGCCTTGCTGCATAGATCTCATTCCAAAAATTCCCGCTGAAGTAGCCTAAGCCGATGAGCGTGGAGGACTTGCACGCATGCCCTACAATTGCTGTCACATGCCCTACACATGATCTGAAATTATGCTTTGGTATCAGCACACACGGATTAACCTAGGGCATGAGGGGTTCGGGCTGAGGGAGCCATAAGGTTCACCTGCCGCCAAACAACAGCTGCACGTAACCATCGATGTTCGGCACTGCCGTCGGAGGGTTGTTGGCCGTGTACCTGCACAGGCCTAAGATCACTGTTGTATTATTCTGCTCAATGTGTAAGTGTTACTACGGGCCGATCCAGGCACTGTGTCGTTCTATCTGGCCAAATCTGGATGCCACTTGTTGAAGATTGCAACATCACATGAAATGCGATAACACGTTGTGGCATCCATTTGCTCGTGGCATGCGGGACCTCCTTCTGAAGTGAAACTGGAAGTTCACAAAATTCAACAATTCACCACTCGTGTTTTTGTGGAAGCTTTCTTAATTCAACCATTCACAACTCGTGTGCCTGTGGGTTTGCTATGACACTATAAACTATGTGCATTGCTGATATTGCAAGACCAGCTAGCATCGCGTTGCTTTTTCAGCCAAGTGAAAGTACAGTACGTTTGGCTGCTTGAGTAGAGTGTGCTGCGATAGACCGTTGAGGCTAGCGTTTTCCTGAGAACAAGCCCTAGGCATCTGAAAGCTAAAGTGTTACCCTGACCAGCTCTGCTCCCCTCCACTCTGGCCACGCACCCCGGAAGCTGGTTCGACGAGCCAGCCTTGGACCGAACAGGCATCTAAACTTTCAAGGTCGGGAGACGGGAAACTTGGTGGCCCCACATTCGATGTAACACCCGAAACGCTGTCACGATGGGAAGGGCGGGTTGGTCGGCGGAGCGGTGTTCTGTACTGGGCCTCTGCCCGAAAACCTGCCATGTGCGAAGTCCAAAACGTGAGCTGGAAACTACCAACCCGAAGCACCGGGGTGCTGACCGAGCTCACGGCTGCCAGAAGCTGCTGCTGCTGTTGCTGTTGCTGCTGCCGCTCCTGCTGAAGCTGGAGCTGTTGGATCTGGAGCTGCTGGTGCTGCAGCTGCTGCTGATTCCTCGGCTGGGCGGATTTAGGTAGGACATGCCAGAGCGAGACCTCACCGCAATTCAAAGGCCAAGCATCCGGGTCTGGGAATGCAGCTGCTGCAGAAGCTGTTGCTGCTGCAAGGACTGGAGCTGCTGCTGCAACCCTTGAAGCACCTGCAGGGTGCTGGAGGTGATCAGGCTGGAGCTCGACGAGAATAATCGTGGAGACGTAGAGAATCAGCAATGCCCTACGAAGCCATGAGGACAAGATGGCACGGCATGAAGGAGTGGTGACTCGGGACTGTAAACCGTCAACCATCTTTCACACGGCTGCATTTCTTCAGCCGACACTGCAGAGGACCATCGGCCGCCCACGAAAGCAGGAAAGCTACCAAGCAAGCCAGCGGCCCATCTTCGAATTGTCAGTTCGCAGCTTTATCTGCTGTAAAAACGTATGAGATGCTAGAGTATGTGGAACATGGTACGCTATAGCATGTTGTATATCAGATATAGTATTTCGGACAAGGTAATACAGTACTATACAAATAGTCACGGAGTCGAAGTCAGGCCTGTTGCAGTGCGAGATCGTTCGGAAGAGAAGCGGGGATCGGAGTCCTGTTGGGGTACCTGGCACAGACGGCACCCATCGCGGTGGACAACAAGAGTCTTGCAGCAGACACGCTTCCAGGCTAGCTCTCCGCAAGGAGCCGGCCCCACTTTGATCAACCAGAGCCTAGATGGATCAGAAAGTGCCTGATCCCATCTCCTCACATACCTTCAAAATCAATGTGCGGAGCGTCACGACTCCACAACCTTGACTTGCAAAAAACTGCTGTTGGGAATAGCAGACCGAAGAAATTTGGCCGTCGCAAAAGCAGATAGAGCACATGGCGGAAGGGCCTTAGTCGAAACTGGCGCTTCTCCGGGTGATACTCTATGGGCGAAGAAATGCTTGGGCTGGAATTCGGCGACACTTGTCAGCTAGTCCTGGAGTTCCCTTAGTTCCCTTTAGGAAAAATACGATTCTGAAAGCTGCGCCCGCGCAGGTACAGTCGCAGGCCGGTGCCCCCAAGACCCCGCTGATGCCCATGACGCACGCCCCTTGTGCCCTAACAACGCCGCCTCTCCAAAACACGCAAAATATCGTCTCGTGCTGCATGGTGCTCATCATGCTCGCCGGCGGGTGCCCCAAAACCCGCCAAGAGCCGAAACACGCATGCGTTGGCGGGTGAGCCTCCAAACGAAGTCCCCCCCAATCGAAAAACGCAGGTCTGATGAAGCATTGCTAAAGCAACGCTTGCAAGCTGCATCCGCAGAGTGGAACGTCATCCCAAGCCAGAGTCGCTGCAAGCTCGTTATGGCGGCAAGGGCCACGTCGCTGTGGGCGCGCCAGCCAGCTTGGACTGTCGCTGCGCTTTTTGCTAGGAGGCACGAGGCATCCCGAACCCATCATACCCTCACCTGGGCCTACTGAGACCCGCAAACGAGCCGGCCGAGCGGGTGCATCTGGTCTTCTATCCGTGACAACTGCTCGGAGAGCGATGTCACACTTCTCGTCAAGGATGCCATGTCGGCCTCAGGCTGCCCATGGCTGCAAAAACTTGAGGCCGGATGAAATCCTGGGGCCGGAACAAGGACCCCAGCAAGTTTCACCCAGTTATACCCAGTTAGTATCCCAAACTTCGTGTCTGATAGTCTATGCGACCCTATAGCGCAACCAATCGCAGCAAGGGGCCTGGAGGTTTGCTTCCTGGAGGCTTGCCTGTGTCATCTGTGGCATCTGCAAGCCTGAGCAGGCTTCGAGAGAGGTACGGGGCCTTCACCAATTTCTGCTTTTGTAGTGCTTTCGGGGGCATGCATTCATCAGCAGAAGTCTCTGAGCTGAGGATCGATGCCACAACAAGAAGCCTTGTGCCAAGCTGAATGGTGCTTCACGAGGCTTGCTTGGGCGCTGGCTGTAAGTCATCATGTCTTAGGGACGATTGCAGCAGCGGGTAGCTTGCTATCAGGTCGCGCGCCCAGCATGAAACATAACAGAATACAGGTTGTGGATCAAGTATACATCAAACAGAATAGCTTGTGTGCATAATGTATATATATATATATATGTATAAACATACAGACAGAGCGTATACAGATGTACCTTACCCACATATACATATATATATATATATATATATATGGTATTCTTTGCATGCATAGTCCATTGGCCTGCAGATGGCAGGTGCGACTCCACCAATGCTTTGAGCTGCTGAAGCTGCAGCAGCCTCGCGCGCGGGATATGCAACCAAGATGACGACACCAAGATGACGACCGCAAGGTTTGTGGATCATGCTGTGGTTCACGGCTCGTCCAAAGATGTTGCTGGCTTCTCTTTCCAAACTCTCCTGTAGCCCGGATGTACCAACCTGCCGTACTGTTGGCTTGTTTTTGTAAGCTGAGCTCTATGATATGAAAATCGTTCTGACGTTCTTGGGTCTAGAAATCCCGTTCGCATGGATGCTCCAAGGTCTGAACACAATGAAACGACCCTGAATATTGCAACGGACACAGTCGAGGTCCTTCCCGGCTGACATGGATGTGGTCCAATCCGCCCATCAACTGTCTGATGAACCACAACAGAAAGTACTTTTGGTTGGTTCGGAGATTGCATTTCACGGATGGCACAAACACCTTGGACGCTCGGTCTGGGTCTGCGACTTCAGCTGGAGCTGCTGCTGTTGCTGCTGTTGTTGCTGCTGCACCTGGCGTGGGAGGACTTTTCAGGTCAAGTGAGGACATGTTGGCTGCAGGTATAAGTTACAGTCTGTGTGAAAGGCTAATGGCATGGAGCAGGCATAATTAGTACGACTGTGGTCATGCGCTTCAAGGGTGTTGGTGCGATCGAGTGGGAGAGCTTCTGCTTGTCGGAGTAGCTACGTGTGCAAAAAACGATCTTGCATCAGCCAAACGATTTCAGAAGCAAGGGGCCTCGAGGGCGCCTGCAAGCGGTGATGCCTGGAGCACCACCTGGCACTCACTCCACCGGACAAAGCCCTTCCTTCCAGCTTCCAGCTTCTTCGTGACATGGTGCAGTTCGTTTCTGTGCTGCTTCTCCTGTCTTTTGCAAGGGCAACTGATCTTCGAGGCAGAAGGCTCGAATCAGAAGGATTCGAAAACCGAAGCCTTGCAGAGAGCAGCCTGCCACATGCAGACATGTTATCCCATGTCCCTTATACAATCAAGAAGAGAAGTAAATTGAAAAAATGCACCAGGTTGGAGGCAAACGGGACGTATTCTTGAGCAGCTTGGCTATTAAAAAAAGGACACAAACAAGGTTGCGATGTGAGGTGTGCGAAGTTTGACCTCATCGAAATCATTATGCTGCACCGAATCACTACCACGACGGTGGCGAAGACGACGATCATGTTCAGCAACACCAACACGAAATGCACGTTAAGACTACATTGCAAAGAGTGCTTACTCGGATGCGTCTCCATCTCTATAGACTGCTGAAGACGGTGCACAACTGTCGCCTTGTCGGCTATCTCCTCTCCCCCACTAATGATATCTTGATTCACGCGATTGTCGAGCCAGACGTTATCTATCGATGCGAGTGTCCGGCGAAAGAGTTGGTCCTGCAAAGCAGGAGGCCGATACTCTCAGATCATAAACTCTGCGACCGGGCCTAAGCCGCGAGACTCCTATGACCTGAACCCCGCGAACGAGTCGACAGCCCCTGAACCCTGAGCCAGTCCCGAGCCTGTCTCTGATGCGGGGGCTGCCTTGGCTGCATAGTTCCTTCTCTGACCATATAAAGTATAAGCTCTTTCCCCTTCTCTGCGTCCAGGTACCCATGTACATACGGCAGTGTGTATGAATGCAGACGAGGATGCAGTTTAGTCCTAACTTCTGGAATAAGCCAAATCAGCTTTTGTTGAAGCAGACAAGGCAATCTGCAGCTAGCCCGTGGTCTATGCTCAACTCGACAAGAAAACATCAGCGACTGTCGTTGCCATGCCAGCAGCCGCTCACAATGGAGAGACTGTCAACTTCGACCTTGCAATGACGCCGAGGCCCTTGCTGTGCAGGAGCTGCCTGCAGTCTGCTATACTGTATACATGTATACATCTGTATACTGTTATATATGCCGACGTATTTGCCAACGGTGGTGTAGCTGGTGCCCTCGCAGCGGTACGGAGGAGCTGTGGTGGTGGGACGTGGCGACGGAGGCATTGACGGCAATCAACTCACCAGCCACCAGCTTTGCACTACCATAGTGATCTGTGCCTAAGTCCGAAGTGCTATCATGCTCGCCCGGCAACACGCTGGGGCGAAGTGACATGGCCTGCGGCCAATCATGTGCTGCGAGAAGCCTAAGCCCAGGACTTGCAGGTGCAGACCGTGCAAGTCTCTGAACAAGCGGATCATGCTCTGCCAAACGTGCTGCAGAGAAGCTCATGAACGAACACCGCCGAATCCGAAAGCCTAGATACTCACATCGAACCCTCGGCCCATGTTGGTAGACATAGTTGTGGCCCGGCGCGGCAGCGGTCATCGTAGCGGCAAAGGCAGCGGCAGAAGCTGGGACGACACGACGAAGACGCTGACGAAGCCGACGAAAAAGACTGCCACAAACAATTGTGACTGAAGCAAAGCAGCATAGCATCAGTGGTGCTGCATAGTCCGCAAGGTATAGCAGCTGCAGCACGCCCTTCATGAGCAGAGGGCACACTCAAACAGCGGACACTCCGAGAAAAAAACAGCGATTGCATGAATCGGCAGGTGTTGCTCTGGTCCACGACAGTTGAGCTGAGGGTCCAATAGCTCCGTGGTCAACAACCCGGGAAAATCCAGCGAAAACGACCATGGCCCCGGCGAAGGCTTCAGGCACAGGCTTGCAGAATGCTTGTTGAACATCCTTGTTCATGCTTTCAGGGCCGCTGAAGTTACGAAGGACATCCGAGGCATCGACTGAGCGGCGTAAGATTGGAGTACTGTGCCATCAGACGCCTCGCTGTGCGAGGATTGGGTTTGAAGGAGAAAAGTGCAATCACCTGTGGATCTTCCAGGGCGTCCTTGGCAACTCCATGCAGAGTGGATGGCACACTGCCCTCCAAATTTGACCTTGCTTATCAAGATTTGGTGCCAAAACTCCGAAATTGCAAAGGGTACTCAGCACCCTGTACACCTGGCTTCCTCTGTAGCCCTGTAAACGGAAGCCTTGCCCAGCTGGTCGTAATTGGACCCGGTGCCTTTGCACAACACTGCTGCAACTTGACAGCTTTGAGGCGTGCAACTTGCTTGCTAGAGAAGACGGTGTTAATCCGGATCACCACTGAAATAAACATCACCGCTCTGACTGTCGCCGACTACGTTGTCATCGACATCGCTATCGGTGTGCTGCCTGCTGCCACTGAAAACACTTCAACAACAATCATCGCAGTCGTCATCATGTCGTCACCGTCGCTGTCAATATCCTCGGACACCTACTCTCATCATCATCAGCAGCAGCATCGTCCCCTTCTTGCTCCTGCTCGAAGCTTGGCTGCGGGCTTTTGTCCAGAGACGGTTTAAGATTCTGAACACACGTCGGGGTCTCTGCAAGACCTGCTGAAAGAACCTGTTCTCATCCCACCCGTGGAACATTGGAAGTAACGGTCGACTGGAAGTACAGAAATCAGCGAAAAGTTCACAGCCAGGGACTGAAGCCGAAAGTCTGAATGGGAGTCCACGTCTGGCATTGAAACCTCAAACTTGGACGGCGACTCGGAGCCGTGCTTCTGCTTTGGCAGGGGACCTGCTACCCAACTTATTGGAAGATCTTGGGTGCCAGCTCAAGAGTTTCCACGCCTTTATGCTTTTCTGTTTGGGAAGGGGTGTGGCGGAGTGCCTGAATTTCTTTGAATATTTGGGGCTGATGATTAAGATCTTCAGGTGTGCTCACAGCTGCAGGCCATGGATAGCCTGAGAAGAGCTGGAAGACGAGCTCCTCGTATGCGAGGTCCTGGCTGAATTCTCTGACTGCGTCCTTGCCACTGCGAGTTCAAGACAAAACCACTACTGTGAAAGCTCCGACAGTCTTGTCGTTGTCTGATTTCTCTGCGACGCCTACGGAGAGCTGGATACGCTGCGGACAGTGAAGCAGCGCACTGCAATGTGCCGGGCCCACAGACCCACAGCCCATGCGCCTGCATCGCATGAGAAGCAGCGTCGGGTGTCAGAAACTGACAATAAAGTTCATTGAAATTCAAACAACCTCACAAGAGCCTGTCACAAGAAACATCACCGCCTTAAATTAACATTCTCCTGGCCCTTCGGACCTCATCATCCTCATGACCGCGATCAGGCCATCAGCGTCAGGTCTGAATCTGAATCAGAGCACCTTCGGCAGAAGAGGCCGACTTCTTGCCCCGCAAGTGGTTGTGCATCCTGGCCGAGGAGGCTTTGGGAGCCAGGGCGGGGTCCAGTCTGATCAAATTACTGCCGATACCACCTCAGCCTCTATCAGCCATAAAAGGCGATTATTATCCCCCATTCAATCTTTCGGCAAAGCTCCTATCATCGAAAACCGAATGCCCTACGTACTGCACCACAATCTTTCGGTATTTAGCTGCATGAGTGCCATGCGCAGGTGGATGCACGAGCGGAGCATGGCCGTGGAGAGATTGCAAGCAAGCTGGTTGAAGTGTCTCAGAGGTTTCCCGAAGCATACACGAACCCTGGGCGAGGACCTTGAACGAACAGCTGCAGCCACAGACAGTATTGTACAACGCTAAGTTTCCCGACTCCTTGAGACACCCAGATGAAAGCAGGGCGAGATCTCATAAACCCATCAACAAGAGAGATTGAAATTTCACTGGCTTCCCAGAACTCCGCATCATGAAGCTTAGGACCAAGAAGCAGATAAGAATAACTCATCAGCCACATACCACTCACTTGCCTCTGCTCCGCCGAGCCGTGAGCGAAGCGGCACATCTCTCCGTTTCGGCACTTTCCCTGCAAGCAATGAGCAATGTTTGGCGCTTCTCCCCCACACACGACGTTGAGAGGTTGATAGGAACTCTGTATCAGAAAAGAAAAATGTGGAATGAACGGAGCATCACATCACAAGACAGCCAAATCCGGCAAATTGCAGTCGAAACACGGTTCTGTGAAGAAGCGACGGCTCCTTTCAAGTTCAGTAAACCTGCTCCTACGCTCAAATGTCATGACTTTGCCGGAAAGAGCAGAATCAGGGAGTGCACAAAGTTGCATAGAATTGTATTCATGGCCACAGCCAGCAAAAACTTTGTCATTCAAGCCGCCACTACGCAGGTTTATCAGCACAACTGTGCATCTGTGCAAACGCGGTCAGCCCAACCGTCAATGTCCGGCTCGTCGCGATGGGGAAAGCCAGGCTTGGGAAAGATCATCTAAGCCTGAGCGATTTCCCTCGGGCTCGCCTTCTGATGCCAAATGCAAAGCCTCAGCGCGCAATGCGAAAGACACCTAATCACCAATGTTGCCGTCGATATTCTTGTTTTGTCCTCGTTGCTATCGCCGTCACTGCTTTGACGCAGCAATGGCAACAGGATAGCAGTACGGAGTGCATACGGGTCGGAACCGAGAGGGTGGAAGCGTGGGAGGTCATGTCCATCTCAACGGGACCCATCACAATCAGGAATCTGCAAGAACCAACTCCAAGTAAGGCAAGCAGCGACTTTTTGTAGAAGAGGCCTGTGGAACGGAGCTCCTCTTCGTTGTGTGCATACGGACAGCGCCTGTCCTCCAAGAACGAATCCAAGAGGCAAGAGCCACTCTGGGAACACGAAAGACTGCACAGAACCTCTGCCTCTCCTGGCATGCACCCTTGTCTTTGCAGAGCTTCGTGTTCCGCAGATCGGGAGCCTCGGCATTTTCAAGACAGCGGGAGCCTGCTCACCACACACACACACACCCACAGACACACACATTTCAAGTCACCGCATAGTCAGCTTCAAGCCGAAACGCACACAAGCATGTCATTCAACTTTGTGCAGAATTGAGATGAGAATATTCCGTAAGCCACCCGCTCCCTGCAACTCTTCACACCCATGGGCGAAGGCCTGAAAACTCACGATGGTGCACTCGATGCCAGGGGAGGAGAGCTAGTGTTCTGGCTATGCTAGTCGAAAAAGAAACCTAGCGCTTTGCTAAGCTTGTGCACAGACGGCGGTCTGCGGGTAAATTGTGTATTGACATGGCTTGTGCATCTTAGCAGCCTGAGCCCGCTCCTCTTCGTCAAACATACGCAGGCTGGAGATCCGGCGAGCATGCATGAAGCAGGCTAGCTAACTGTGCAAACCCCCACATGTAAGGCGATCGTTCCTTCCACTAGGCGGTGCTTGACAAGTATAATAGTCTTGGGGCCGCACACAGTTCTCACCGAACTGGCATACCCCCTGCATCGAAACGCAAGAGCACAACTTGCTGCAGGTGTCGGCATCTGCAGGATACGTGTCGCACGTATACACAAATCCTGCTGTGACGTTGTGAAACCCATCAGAAACTTGCTGTTATACACTGACGTCAACAACCGACCGAGCAAATATTCAATTGTCGTGTCACTGTGGTGTTCTGGCGATGCCGTTCCAGCATCATGAATCATTCTGAGTTGTAGAGGTACTTGTGATGTAGTACCATTCAACCTATTTGCACTTCCTCACCGGAGCGTACAACTCCATCACACTACTGTCGCTTCGCGGTAGACTCGCACGGTGCTAAACCAGAATACTATGCTGCGGCCATGGCTGTAGGCTACATTGGCCATGTGTCTGAAGCATCAAACATTGCTTGTGTAACGGTGCATGATTGTACTGCTACAGGTAGCCCAGCAATCCTCGCCTGTACGCCTTTTTCGCAACAGTGTAAAACTGCTCTCTTACATCGTCTCGCTCACAACTCCACACTGTTCCACGGGCGTGTGTGCTCTACCATTGTACTACAGGTGCTCAACTACCATGGTCGACATGTATTTCGTATAGCTGTGTGTCTAGCTAATCTAGATATGACAAGACGTTTGGAGTATGAGCCGTTGCATTGCTGGGTCACTACATTGGTCCGCTGCTCCGTCTCTGTACGAATATACATCTACGGCACTGGAGTTCCAAAAAGTTTTCCCCGTGCGATCATACTCTAGAAAGTTTCTGTTAAATGACTTCGTACGATTGGCAATTGTTCCACCCCGACACATCACTTCTTGCCACTTCTGTCGTTTGCAAGTGTACCGCATGCATAACCAGCAACCCTCCTTCTGTATGCATTCAGGTTTCATTCACGATTCCTACACTGTGGCGGAGCAGCATGCCAATGTTGCACGAAATTATGACATTACTGCATGGATGTGCTACTTCACTGCTCTGTGATGTTGTAGTGAAAATTAGCACCAATGAGTTATCGTGTAGTCATCTCCTGCAAAGAACAGACTCAAGGGACCACTTGATGCACCTTGCATCTTGTTCTGACCACAGTGTTGTGCTTCAACTTTTGCTGTCACAATGGATCACCGTGTTCGAGCAGCCGTGCTTCTGGTGAGATTGTTTGTTGTTGTGGCTGTTCTCAAACCTGCACTGTGCTTTTACAGCATTTTGGGGTTGCATGTATACGATCAAACATCTTACAACAGGCTGATGGGATCTGGTGGTGTTGTAAAGATTCTTTCGGAAGGCTTACAGAACATACGGTTTCAGAGCGAGCCTGCAAATGGAACATGCAAAACTTGGTCTTCCGGAGCTGCCGGTGCAAACCCGGACCTGACCATGGCACGAGTCTGTGCCGTCACATGGGTGCTTCGCGAAATCACTGCTGGGAACGATGGAAGGAGATCGGTATCAAACGAAATTACAGTACATGCCTTCTCCGAAACCATGAAGCCGTGCTTGGTTTCATTGCTCGAGACTCACGACATTGAATATTTCACGCACACAAGAAGCAGCAAATCGTGCTGGCATGACAAGTGTCAGCCCTCGACTTAAAGACCCAACAAGCACTGAAAGCGAGGCATCTCGGGAACTTCATCGACTGCGTGACTACAAGGACCAAGGAGAACTGACCTTCAACCCCGAAGCCTAGGGCCTAGAAGGGACCCAGGCCAGGAATGTGAGTCTGACCGAGGTTGCCACCGTTGTGCGCCTTAGCTTTGGCGTCCTGGCACTGCACATGCTTCAACCGAAGGGGCCTTGCGACTCAACCGAAAAACTCAATTTGAAGCTAGACTGCCAGGGCCAGAAACAACAAACCGAGGAAACACAACATTCGCCCGAAACCCAAAAAACCCTCACACTGCCCCACGCTGTAAAGGCCACAATGAAAAGAGTGAGCACTTGCCACACACGCACGAAAGGCCTGCACGTGCTCCTGTGCACCAGTTTGCCTGAGCGGCCTCAGCCGAGACTGTCAGTAGCAAAACACCGCTTGCTTTGATTCCTATCACTCTAGTATAACAACATAGCAATTCCAGGTCCTGCAAATGTCAACTTCCGACTTTCTGAGAACCCCGCCGTGTGGTAGTGTGTCCACTACCATCGTCCGCCATAACTGCACGAGCATAGGTTTCGTGTGGACCAGGCTGCCAAGCAATTCTGAAGTACTGCGACCGGCGATATCTTACGACGGTGTTCGGATCGAGGTAGTGCCAGCGCCCAAGACTCACGGCGGATCTGTGGGGACCAATTTTTTGCGCGAACATACACGTCGCACAAGAGTTGCATTCCCTGCCACATGAAGCAACACTCGGTGTATGCGACGAGCGCTCTGGCAAGAACTGCATTGCCCGAAACATATTTCCAAGACAATCATCACATGCTTAGCAAAGCGACAGCTTTGAAAGGCGGCAACAGGCCCTGGCACGACTTCCCAAGAAACAAACCCCTTCTGCCCCTGACAACTCGCCCAGCCTTCAGTTTCGCCGCGGGACTGACTCTCGCGTTGTCTCTGAAGCAGCAGCACAGACACGGGCTGTGTTAGGTGAAGCCTGTAAATTGTGGATTGTAAATGGTCAACGGATAATACTATATAGTGCATGCCCGGCCCGTGCTGCAGGCCTAAGAGGAGGCTAAGCCTCCCCAGCAAAAAGTTCTCGTCGAATGAGCCACATGTCATGTTGGGGCAGCGATTCCGGTAGAAATGCCAGACCGGCAACCTTCACAATGCCGCCAATTGAAACAACAACAACAACAACCACAACCTCTTCCTGCGGTTGCGACCAAGTTCAATGCAATTGGACCGAATCAATCACTGCCAACAGGTTTTGGTATAGAGGCCCAGGTGCCTAACCTAGGGTAGGTTTTGAGGAGGGCTGTAGGCCTGGAACACAGGGCCAGAGTGGCCTAGGACAGTTTTGACACAACAAGCAAAACTACTCTCTGCTGTGACTCAGCCTGCAGGCCCATGCTGCGCAAGACGACCACCCGTTGGCCGCGTTCAAACGAGGGTTCAGAATTAAGGCGCTTAGCATGTGGCCCCAGCGTTGCCACACCTTACCTTTGCCTACGAAACCGGGTTTTCGAAACAAGGGTGAAGGAATTGAACACCCTCCCTGAGACCTTGTCCGGGCCAACAAGAGAAGCCGCAGTCAGGACCTCTTCGCAAAGTAGTCCAGCGTCAAGGATTTGGGGCTAAGAGTTTTCTAGCCAGGTCATGAAGACACATGATAGGACTCAAACGGATAATGCGGCCGCAAACGACGGAGTCTCAGCAGAAGATACGACACAGGACACCTAAGAACAGACGCACCCAGGCTCAAAAGCGACGAGAGGTTCACGAACGAAGCACCATCTAAACACAACACACCTGTGCGACAAATAGTTATAGCAAAACATGCAGTAACATTGAAACGCAGGTCATACAGGACACGAGTGGCATAACAGCACAGGGGTCAAAAAAATAGACAGGTTAAAAAGCTCAAGATTTGATCTGGTGATATGACAGTGCAACAACACGAAGCAGCCAACAAGTAAAGCATCAGCACAGCAATGCAACCAGACGTTGTCATTGTTATCTTCTTCAGGTTCAATGAATGCTGCACCAACACCAGCAATCGGAGCTATCCTCACAGGAAGAAGAAATAGAATACTGACACAGAAATTGACAGAATTCAAGGAAGAGCGGCCAGGTATGGGATTCAGGACGAGATCTGTCTCGATTATCCAAGCCGGATCTGCAAGTGACTGAAGACTAGGGTCGAGGATGATGATTAAGGGTTTGAGAATCAAAATTTAAGCTCTGGCATCTGCTGAGTCGCCCACTGTGCTGCTGTGACTTGTGCCGGATGAGACTGGCGCGTGCGCCTGTGAAAGCAACGGCAGTATTAAAGGCAATGCTGTGACGCATATACATGCCCAGACGTTTCAACTAAGAGCTGCATCACGTCTGCAACTCCCTTTGGTGCAATCGCAAGCTGGGCAAACTGAAGCAGGAATCGGCGCAACGTGGCTGCTCGGCCAGGGGTGGCGCCTCCGCCGGTTCTTGGCGTGGCAGTGATGTCGGCCTGGCTGAGCACTCCGCGAGCGCAGTGCTTAATCTGCTGATCAACCGGTGGTCAGAGCTCGAGGGTTGCTGAAATGGATAGATTGGCTCCTGGAGTTGAAGGACAATCACAACCCAGCATTAGTGGGAGTACCATGGTAGGAGTAGGAGTAGGAGTTGCAGTAGTGGCAGTAGCAGTAATTAGTAGTAGTAGCAGTAGTAGTAGTAGTAGCAGCAGGAGTAGTCGTAGTAGTTGTAGTAGTAGTAGTAGTAGATGATAGTAGCAGCAGTAGTAGTAGTAGTAGTAGTAGTAGGTAGCAGGAGTAGTAGTAGTAGTAGTAGTAGTAGTAGTAGTAGGAGTAGCAGTAGTAGCAGTAGTAGTAGTAGAAGTAGTAGTAGTGATAGTAGTAGTAGTAGCAGCAGCAGTAGTAGTAGTGGTCGTAGTAGTAGTAGTAGTAGTAGTAGTAGTAGTAGTAGTAGTAGTACAAGTAGCAGCAGCAGTAGCAGTAGTAGCAAGTAGCAGTAGTAGCAGTAGTAGCAGTAGTAGCAGTACTAGCAGTAGTAGCAGTAGTACCAGTAGTACCAGTAGTACCAGTAGTAGCAGTAGTAGCAGTAGTAGCAGTAGCAGCAGTAGTAGCAGCAGTAGCAGTTGTAGCATTGGTAAGAGAGGTTATAGCGGCAGCAGTAGCAGGAGCAGTAGCAATTAGGCCGGGGAGGAGGAGGAGGAGTAACAGCTTGGAGCAGTAGCAGCAGCAGAAGCCGAACATCACAGGAGACCTCCTGATAACTCCAGTCAAAAGCTCTCCAAGTGAAGGCTAGTGCACATCTGTTTATGCTTGATGGCGCATGACGTCTCTGACACTTGCCGAAGGCTGCACTGCGCATCCTCATCCTTTCTGCGTGGTAGCAAGTGACGTTTCTGACACTTGCTGCAGGCTGCACTGCACAGATACCCGTTGGGGGCATGTGACTAATGCAACGGCCAGAACCGACTGTTGTTCATGGCAGGGCAAAATGATGCCGGGCCGAAGCACATGTCATACGTTGTGCTTTCTACGGCGGGTGGTCAACCGCCTTAACCCAGTGAAGGGCTGTCGGTTCCAGCCTTGCAGCCTGAGACACCACCAGGGTTCGGTCTCGACCATCTGGCTCCGACTGCATACCGAAGGCCTATACCCGACGAGGTCCACATGTCCCATCAGAATATCAAGGCGATAAGATCTGGCTTAAGCAAAACCGGTTCCGAGAGCAGAGCCAGCGGCCGCAAACCCGATGGGGTTCTAATGTGGTTTGGACCACTGTTAAGTGCATTTTTCCTCGCTACGCTTGTAGGTTCCCAATGTCTCGAAAGCTTCTGAGATGACATGAGTGCAGTAGTGCGGAGGTTCCAATCTGCAGCGACTGCCCCCATAGTTGAGTAAGCATTGCTGGCAGTAGCTGGTAGAAGGACACAAGGGACCTGAAAGCTTCTGATGCTCTGCCCAGAAAAGCGCTGCAAACAAGCTACCGAAACAAAACTCATCGCCTGCCGCTCACTCCGAACGCACCTTCTCTGTGGGATTGTGCTCGACACCCCGCTGCTATATCCGCTTCAGATGAGCCTAGCTAGGCTAGGCCGCTGCGACCATTGAGAGAGAAGTCAGCGTTAGAGCCGAGCATCAGGTAAAAACCAGCTACACAATTGAGAGACAACTGGTTCCTCCACCTGCTTTTTGAAAGCGACCTACTACTCCATCCATGCCCAAGTGTGTCCAAGCCCCCAGGACCTCTGACAATCCACTCAAAAAGCTGCAGATCGCCTTAACCAGTAAGCTTGCGTGAGAAAGGTCCTCTAGGGGCAAAGGCTGAAAATGGACAGGACAGCTTCGGGCCATGAATCCCATGGCCACGGTACTGTCAAGTGACGTAGCCAGCATCAGCTGCATGACAAGCCTACTACAGGCAGCAGACGGATTCATGGTCCAATCCGTAACACAGGTCAATGCCGGCTGCTCGCCCAGGTGAGTCTCAAGCGCTTTGAGGGATGTCCGCCAAGAGTGGCTTAAGGCTAGATAGTGGGGCTGGTACGAACAATAAAAGATTCAAGGTGCGCCGAGGTCCTGGAAACAGCGGCAGATATTGGCAACTCACCGCTCTCGAACCCAACAAGCCACAGCCCCACGACTGAAAACTCAAAATACGGCACACTTGAGGCGGCTCTGTTCGTGGGCAGCTCGATTGCGTGGGCCTGTGGATGTCTCATTCCACCGATCACAGGGCCTTCAGATTTACAATGTCCATGTCTGCACGGAGACCATATGACTGCAAACTCCAGTTCCTCTTTGCGGATCCCTATATTTCTGAAAACAGCCAACCTCCCTGAAAACCGAATAAATGCAACTTCAAGCATTCGATTCGGCCCTCGGGTTCACGAGCTGCTGAAAGCTGCCAGCCTCTTTGGGGGGCAGAGAGAGAAGAGTCGGCTCTTGTAGCCAATCAGAATTCATAGCTCTCTTCCCACAGAGCCGGACCTTGCAAAGCCGAGCTGCACGCTTTCGACCTATGCTCGGTCCTCCAAATCCCAAGTTCCCCCCTGTCCTTCTGTAATTGCGGCTGTTTGCTGTTTGCGCTTGTACCCGTACCAGGGACGAGTTCTGTATTTGCTGAATGATGTACCCAGAGTCATAACCATACAGCAAGCTGTGCAAATCATTGATCCGGAAAATGTGGATTCCATCGGTAGTAGCTCTGCTTGTGTTCGGGTTCATCGCGCAACGAAATCGAAGGCCCGGCTTCAGTTGGGATCCCGGCATCTCTTCAAACTATGCTCGAGTGCAACTGCGATTCGGGACACCAGAGACACGTGACACCCTCGGCGAGAAAACTCGGGTGGGTTGGGCGTGGCGGGATAAGTTGGCAGCAAGATGATCACCACCCGAAAACTTACAAGCTTTTGTCCAAGTTCCCCCCTGGCTGAACAAGCACAGTGCCGGACAGAGTCCCAGTTGTGGGAGTGGTGCCCAAGACCTTCGCAAGGCTGCACGCAGTAGGCTGCTCCGGACAACATGATCTCAGATTAAACTTCCAACATCGCAGCTTCATAACCGGAATCGGACAAGCGCAAGGTTCAGGGCCACTATCAATTGGGCAAGCCAAAGCAAGCCTTGTTGGCTCATGTCCACCTTTCCCAACTCATAAAATTGGACAAACCCTGTGCCCTGAGAGAGGACGAGGCCTTGCCATCGATGAAGCCTCGGGCCAGCGGCAGACGTCTGTTTGTGTACGGCGTATGTTGCTGACAACGCTGTATATCAAAGTCTCAACAAAAAATCACATTGACATGAATGTATCTTGTTCCTGCACGCATGCAAACACACATCCGTAGATGTACCACATGGAGAAAAAAACTGCACACGTCCACATCTGTATGCATAGACATGGGTAGACACAGAAATCTTTTCCCCGGAAAATTTGGCCATACTCATGGGGCCCTACCGTTCCGCGCAGAAGGATTGACTGCTCAGGGGAGTGTGGTAGGCACACCCTGCGGTTCTGACATCAAGATGGACAGGACAGGCGGCAGCCTCACTTCTTAGCCAGGCTGCTGCAGGGCTTCTCCCACTGCTGCACTTGGCCTGACCAGGAGGCCTGCAGCGCAGAATCACAGCATACATAAGAAGCCACACACAATGCTAGGCCACAGTTCTTTGCTGCCTGAGCTTGGCCCGGTTTGAACAGCTCCCCAACCACATTTTTGCAGTCTTCTATTGAAACTGAAGACTTAACGTCATTGTGCCGGCACGATGTTCAGACTTCAGTGCAAGCTGCTCTGTACCGATAATGATACTGGCGAAATCTGCTACCATCTCATGTGGGGTGGTTCGTGCCTGCTGCTGCTGCTGCGACATAGTTCCAAGCGAGTTGAGGTTCTGAACCTCCAAATCGCCAATCAGGTTTTCGCAGCACAAAGATCTTGAGTCAGCTGACATTGATCAAGCAAAACCTCTGTCGGCCTCACCAGGCAAACCGCTCCGGATGAGATAGTGCAAGTGCTTGATTGATGCCGTATGACTGATATTTCATTCATCGCTCTGCTTTCACTGACTGGGCGGTCACATCGGAGCATCGTTCAACCTGTCAGTTCCTACAGCTGGCCGGAGCAGAGGGACCCACGACGTGGTAACAACTGGCAAAGCGAGTCCAAGTTGCCCTTTGTTTCTGGGCGGGCTGTTGAGCTAGGGTTAGTGCTGCTCTTGGGTTTGGGGTTTAGGGGCTGCGAAACCGGCCGCGGGTTTAGGGGCGGCTTGCAGGTCGTCTCAGGGCTTGGGGTTCACTCAACCTTCCATGGTATAGAATCTCCTAATCCCGTCCCCGGGTTCCGGTTTTCTCAGCCACTTGGGGCGGGGAGGATTTAGGGCTTGTCGCTCCTGAGGACTTACGATTAGTTGCTCTTGTTGGTTTCGGGCTCGCCATCACATTCTGCCGACCTGGCTTATGAAACGGCAACTTCCCCCCTCCGCGGCAGTTGAAGCTAATGAGATGGTGCTAAAACATGGGTTGTCTTGGTTTTGCTTTTTGCACTGGTTGTTCTGGAGCTGCCTTGCTATGCTCCAGGAGAGTCGGCTTCCGTCACAGGCTGAAGTGAAGAAAACCCGACGAGCCTGAGCCTGCGATGCAAAGGCAGTCGAGAAGGCCTCGGAAGGCGACGCTCGTTGCGCCATGTTTCTCGGAATTTCGAGACCTTCGGGAGCTGAAACGATTCGTGTCACGAGTCACTACCACATCCCACGTGGATGTCGGTTTTTGGGCACTGGAGCCTGTTCATGCATCAGCCCGTCAGAACACTGCAGCGATGCGGTGATGGTGAAAATCATGATGGTAAGAAAAGATAGTTACCTTTGTGCTCTGGCGCATCTTGTTCTCAAGCATGCTGCATACGGCATCACAAGGTACTCGTAACCGATAGATATCGCGAGTTAGGCAAGCTCCGCAACCTCACGCCTCGAAATCATGGGTCCTGAAAACGGCGAGAAGCAGCATCGCTTACTGATGCCCCCCCCTCAGAAGTAGCAACTCGTCAGCAAGAGCGACAATGGCCATAGTCGTCACCACGATGCTGGATCGTGCAAAGGTTAAGGACACGATGATGAAATCTAAGGGCGAAGATGATGATGAGGACGAGTGATGCCTGCCACCACGATGGTGACGGCGATGACGAGGAGGATCAGGGTGAAGATGACAGGGATGCTGCCTGAAATACTGATGGTGGCGACGAGCTTTTTGCTAGCGCGGGTCCGGTCGTGTCTCTAAGCTGGGCACAGCACCGGGAGGTACTGGTGCAACTTCGAGTTCACCGCCAATCAAAATCTTTCGGCCCAGCATAGATCCAGGCCTGCTCCACTATCCCCCTTGCTGTCCGGCAGATGCTGTGCCCGGGCACCCACTGCAACCCAACAGTTGAGTCACAGTCTGGGCGGGTCCTGTTGTTCGATTCAGGCTAGGGGTTTGGCACTTGTAAAATGCCGCTTCTGCACTAAGAACTGTCAGCTTGTCCACTGGCTTGTAGTTGCCGCAGAAGGGCCTGAGCTGTAAGTTTGACGCTGCACCCAACCTGTGCCTCAGGTCGGAATGCTCTTCATAACTTCTGTGAAAAGCACCGCTTTCTGCTTGCAGGACACGCAGCCGTAGCAGCTGTAGCATCTCAACTCACACCTCTTGGCCGATCGCCTAGCCGCCTTATCATACAGCCCTTCGCCAAAACCGCCGACTGCCCCGGACCATCTAAAGCTGCTACGGTCGGGAAATTCCATGCAACCGTGCAGAGCATTTCGATTATTCAATCAGTTGGGGGCACAACTTCCGAGACTTGAGTCAGCTTGAGAACTACCTGCTGCGGATGCAGAAGTCCGTGATGGCCATGACTCCTCCTCTCTGGTCTCTTGGCCGACCAGCTGTTTCTCGAGATTTTCCGAGCCCGAGCCATGAGCCTCCTAAAGTTTCAGGTATACAACCCAAAGGCATCAAATTCGGTAGTGGACGAACACCAAGCATGAAGCGTCCTACTAAAAACTAGGGGTTGTCGTAGAAACTCTCAACATCCTGACTGCAGGAAGACAGCCCCCGAGACACCACTCCCGCTACGACGATGATGGCTACGACTACTACCACTCTGCTTTCCTGCTGGAGTTGCTGCCACTACTACTTCCATCACTACTCCTACTACTCCTACAACTACTCCTACTCCTACTCCGACTCCTGCTCCTACTCCTACCACTACCACTACGACGACGACGACGACGACGACGACGACTACTACTACTACTACTACTACTACGACTACTACTACTACTACTACTGCTACTACTGCTACTACTGCTACTACTGCTACTACTGCTACTACTGCTACTACTGCTACTACTGCTACTGCTGCTCCTGCTCCTGCTACTGCTACTGCTACTACTACTACTACTACTACTACTACTACTACTACTACTACCACTACCACTACCACTAGTACTCCTGCTGCTACTACTACTTCTACAATACCACCACCACCATCACCACCCCTGTCGGTGCTTGCCAAAATCAGGCCAGCGAGGAGAAGTTCACAATGCTGTGTCGTAGATGTACAGACTCATCTGCAGAAGTCTTGCGGCTTGCAGACAGTGCAAACCTGGTTTCAGGTAAATCGTTCCCTCTGCTGAGCGTTGATCCACTAGCCTCAGTTACAGTTCGAAGCTGAGTTCGACTTGCACTTCGCAGGTTAAACTGTGCTGCAAGCCTGAAGCAGCTTCATGAAACAGGACGCTCAGAGCATCTCAGAGCCAGATCAGGCATTGAGGTAGGAGGTGGTGTCGATCGATGCCGGCATCTCTCCAATATTCACCTCGCACATGGTGGGAAAGTCTTTTGACCTTGTGCTTTGGGCTGATTCCTTCGTGGAGGATTCCTGCATGCCGAGTTCATCCAAGGGATTGCCTACAGGAGCCCCACGTTCTCGCTCACACTTCCGCGTCCTAGCCCTGGTGGCCCCGATGCAGGCAAGGCCAAACGTCGTTCGCCATGTCAGCCGAATCCCAGGACACAGCAGCAGACGGAGGCTGCAAAGTGTGGAAAGAACTCACTGTGCGACTCTGCGCACAAACAGCCGGTCAGAGCACGTCAATCCCTCCGGTCGTGTCCAGGAAACCTCTGCTGCTGTCAACTTCTGATGTGACATGCGAAAGGTCACGATGCCCTTACTGGGCTCTGCAGAGATGTGGAACAATCATCGCAGTCGCCACAATGCTCGCTGTGTTGTGCAGGTCTTAACAGATTTTCATGGAACTTGCATGCAGGTGAACGTCGCTCCGAAACTGCATCTCTATCGGCCAGTGTTGTTTGAAGAGCGAATCTGTGTCCGCATACTCGACAATGTTGGACTCCACTGCACAAGTTTCGTTCAGGAGCTGTAGGCTAATGTGCGAGCATATGCACCTGCAAGCTGCTGCCGACTGATGACCAGCACGTGAGGCTTTGGGGACCAGACTTCACTTGGCTTAGCTTGGACAGGCAAGTTGGCTAGAAAACAAGCTTTCATAAATGATGCGCATCGGAGGATACACTGATGTATCGCTGTATCGCCTAAGCCGACTACCCGACTGGAACACTCGCATGGAATCGCGGTGCATGTACTACTAGCTTCAGAAAGCTTGACTCGAATAAAGAGACTTAAGTCTGTCCAATCTGCTTAGTACCTGTTGCACAAACCCTTGGTACGAAAAAAATCCTCCTCCTTCCCCGCTCTCTGCGAGCCGGTGCGTTCTCGAAGCATCATCCCAATACCCATGGCCCACCACATCTCGTCACGCAGCAATGTCGATATGGTCAGCAAAAACTGGCAGCTGAAAGTCTGTCCGCATCTGGGAGGTCTTTGTTCTCCAACTTTCCAGTCGGAACTCTTTATGAGCCAAAGTCTTAACAATCGCCCCCATTGTGCCATCGCTGAAGCACGGCCATGAGTATCTCACTTTTCTCAGTGTCTGCAACCGGCATCTCCCTTCTGTCAGACTCCAGGATCAAGGCAGTTGAAACGAGGCTTTTGTGGGACTGGCGATCTGTGACTCTGTGACTTGCACGATGTGTTTCTGTTTCTTGCGTGCATCCTCCTGCATGTTGCCACCGATGCCACGAAAAGCATGTAGGTGAGAAGGAGCATGCCTATCATAAATCCATCGACTGACGCCACGATTCGGCACTTGAATCTGCATCGGGGGGAGTGGGCCGTCGCATCGCACCACTGACTGCTCCCTTTCACCATGACGGCATGGTATCGATTCACTAATCTCCGCTTTGTTTTCGCAACCGCTTTGTCCCTGGTGCCCTTCAGGGCGGATTTGAGGTTCAACGACATCCAGAGGTAAACGAGCCCGGAAGTGGATGCAGCAAAGAGCGGAGAAACGCAGCCTTGTGCAGCGATTTGTTCACGAAGTGGCCGACCCTACCCTCTGTCTTGAAAATCCAGTCCGAGGGTAGCTTGCGAGACAGCATTCCAGCACCCCCTCTTCATCTGATATGTCGAAGAAGGCCCGAAAGTCGAACTGTTGGCTCTGCTCTTGCTCTCTCCCAAAACTGCTTCAAAGTCTGAGTGAGCAACCTTAGTAGTCACGGTAAATTGGAAAGGACTCGGCATGACTCAGCAAAAGATCAGAAGCTCAGTACCAGCCGGTCATAAATAATCCTAAGCTGGAATATAGTGGACAAGGTGAACAGTAAAGACTGGACGTGGTCTCGATGACATGATCATCATGCTTGCCACCGGTCCCGTCCAGAGTCCTGAAGCTCTGCCCATACCACGCCATCCCGCCTCGAATCTTTCCTGCACCTTCTTCAGGACCTGACCAGGAGGCGGAAGACTGGTGATGGATAAAAGCAAAGCCAAAGCTGAGCTTCACCTCTTGATCCTCGTCCGTCGCCACGAAGGTGATCGCCAGACCCTGCCGGCAACAGGCATTCCTTTCGTCGCCCAAACATCAACCAAGGGCCGATACCCCTCCCAGTACCGTGCCTTGGTGCCGAAGCGTCCGGCACGACCGACGCGATGGAGGTAGGAATCACCTTTCAAGCGCTTCCCTCACAGAAACCAAGAGCATGCTTAAAGGCAGGGATTGAAACGTCAAGCAAGCCTAGCTAGTCAATCAAGTAGGCAAATTATTGCAACATGACAAGCAGAAACGTGAAGTGACTGCCCCGCCATGCAAGAAGGCTTTGTTTCTTCGATGCCGACTTGTCTGGCCGAGTTGCTTTCGTCCGGCATGTCATAGTTGATAACGATGTTGACTCGCTCAATGTCGATGCCACGCCCGAAGAGGTCCGTGGATACCTGGAGAAAGGGATCAGATCTAGAGCACGTGCTCTCCCAGCCTGCAGCTCAGGTCTCAGGGCACCATGATCCGCTTCTGAAACTCTTTGAACTGCTTATACCGAGCAATGCGGTCCTCAGTCCAGCACGGACCGCGAGCTGCGAACCGACCTACTGAGAAGATTTCAGTGGCCATACACCAGCTCTGGCCAGGTGTCTTCCTGTTGCAGGCCCGAGTGGATGGCAATAGAAGGAAAGTTGCATTCGACCTTAGGCTGCAGCTTCGACACTCAGAAAGGCAAGGACACATCTGGCATTAAGCCTCCGCTATGTGGGATGTCGCAAGTAAGCCTCATGGGCACTGCCAGGATGGGCCACACATGAGTAATGCTTACGGGGGCTTAATGGGTCTTGTTCGAGCTTTTTAGTCACGACCGTGCAAGCCCTGATAAGACCTATTAGGCTCCATTAAGCCTCATGATCAAACCCGTACAGTGGCAGGCTCAGCTTTCAGCATACTAGTGCAGGTAGTACTATTGAGGCGCTCGCTTCAGCTTTCCAAGGCTTGTTGCCAATTCCATGGATAAGCCCTCTTGGGCCCATTAAACTGCAGAGATCGTACCATCCTCTAGAAGACATTGCGGTGTTGCTCGTCGTCACTGCACCAGGTTTTTTCATGGCCATGTCACCAGCAGCTTGTCGAGCGCGATGGCCCGTTGCACCGACTTGACGAAGATAACGACCTGCATTTGGTTGCTTGGCGGGTTGATGCGTTGGTGGGTTGGGAAATTGGTGATGTCGTGTCGGGTTGGTGATCTTCGTGTGTCGGTGCCGCTTGGTCTGTTGCTCAGCTGAAAAAGGCTTGCCGAGGCCTCGAGAGACAGCGAACCCATGCGGCCATCCCGAGAGATGAGGGTAAGCAGAGGATGAGTCGCATGGGATCAGACTATGAGAACCTCGAGTCTCGAACGAGTCCTTGATGGGTTGTTCTGGGTTTCGCTGGCAAAGTTTGAGATGCTACAGCCTGGTTGAACTCCAGGGCATCCAGCAGGTCGTTCAGCTTTCGGTTCTTCTCCTGCACAAAACGATCCGCTTGGCGCTCAACGAGAAGAAGACGCGACGTTTTGTCAGCAGGCAAGCATGTCAAGTAAAACCCTGCAGAAGGCTCCGCGACACTACAGGAGCCGGTCGCAAGGTGCAACTGCCACTCTCAAGAGTGATCGTTGTCTCCTTCTCAGTGAGCTTCACGTAGTACTGGAGAAGGCCATGGAGCGTAAGCTTCGACTCTTCGTCAACCCGGATCTCGTGCGGATCCTGCGTGTGGTGGCGCTTTTAATTCACTCTCGATGAGAATGAAAACAACCATAACACGCCCACTTGGACCGAACCGTACTGCTCCATGCCCTATGGCAGGGAATCAGGAATCTGAAGTTCCTGGCCTGCATGAACTTTTTGCAAAGAGCCCGGGTCTCTGCAGACATCGTCGCGCTGAACATCATGACCTGACAGGGGAGTAAGCAAAAGAGCAGCCCTGACATGCCACTGCCCTAGCTCTAGCCTCAGCGGTATACACAAGTCGGGCTTCAAGGCCCAACAGCACCATCGGCTCTACGAAGCCTGACCGGCCCTCCCCTCCGCGACCCTCGCAGTGCCTGCTTCTTCTTGGGCGTCTCCATGAAGATCTGCTGCACATCCTCCCGAGACCGAGGCTGAGAGGCCGAGAGGCTGACGTGTGGCTGTCGGCTCCTTTCGCATGTCGACTTTGTCGAGGCACTTGTCACACTCGTCCAGGACAAACTGCTGGATCTTGTCAAGCTTCAGGTCCTCCCGGCAACTAAAGCTACCATCCTGCTCACAGCTGTCCTCCACGAAACACACGTCAGCCTGCGCAAGCTCATGAATGGCAGCTCTGAAACCCCTTGGCAGGCTAGGGTTCTTTTCGTCCGCTTGAGCCACTTCTCTCACCGTGCCGTTTGTCTCGACCTTGTCCATGATTCTCAGCCTGGCAGGCCGCGCGAGTACAAAGAGTGTCAAGCAATACTCATCACCTGGTCCAAATCTCTGCACTACAGAAAAGATCTCTTTCGCTCAGCCGTCTTCCACACACAGGGGTTTGTGCAAAGCTTGTTCAATGCACAGCAGCAGCTTGGAGCTTCGCACTTCTTCCCGTAACCCGACGGCACCACGACAACAGTCCTAAAAGAGCAAATTGTTGCCGCAATCATACTCGCAGCTGCTAGACAGTCTTGCCAGTCAGGTAGACAAGGAGACTGCTCGCGGCCTGATGCTCTGCTAAAGGATCTTACACGCTCTGGCGCCACCGAGGCTAACCCTGCTTTGCATCGCTGCCATACGTTCTACTCTGCTGCATGAATGCAGGTTTCTTTTCTGTCATCTTTGTGTGCTCCGTAGAAGACTTGAAGGGGAGGTCCGCAAGGCTGTTATCTTTCATCTCTCCTCTGCTACACATCTTTGCCATGCATGAGGGACGTCGCAGGCCCCTCGGGCCCAAGGCCCAAGCCAGCTTCGGCCAGTTTCAGAGGAGTGAAAACCAAGACACGATGCACGATTGCCAGGCTACAGCCAGAACGTGCGCGATTACGGGCTGTCTTGCATGCCTCACGTTTCTTCTTCTTCCCTTTCTCACCCTGCCTTTTTGCACCACAGCCAAAGAACTGAGGGAACTTGCTGCAATGTGCCTGTATACGCCGAAGCTATGTTGAACGTCGCCCCAACAGTCTCTCTCCCACCCTGCCCGTTGCACTGTGCAAGCGGCCAGCCACACCCGAATCCGCCTGCAGGCCCTGTGCAGGCCGTCCCGGTAGCTCTATGTCTATATCCATCGCAGACAAAGCCTTTTATGTTTTGTTCTATCTTTTTCCTGGTTGGACCTCGAAGAGAAGGTTGACGAGAGAGCAAGCATGCAACTCAATATCTTGCGGCTCCAAAATTGAAGGCCAAGAAGCAAAACCCAAGCATCCAGCGCCGCATACTGGAGCTGCTCTGCCGTGAGAGGCCTGTTGCGAGGAAGAAAAGTGATGCTCACATGGGGTCGCAAATCGCCACAGGTTTTGTCGCTTAGGTCTGTCATGGATCAAGCGGCCCAGTCGCTGAAACGCTCTCATGGAGGCAGGGTTGCTGAGGTTGCTCCTCCGGCCTTTTTAGAGGAGCCGCAGCTTTTCTCCTGCTTCGAAACGCCCTAGCAGGCCTGCAAAGGCTGAGGGCTGCGACCCTGCTCAAGCCCAGCGGGTGAGGGTGAGGCCGTGAGGCTGACATGTTGGTACTCGTTGCGCCGTGATGCGCACGCCCCCCGCCCCCCCTGTTCCCACGCGTTTGCTCACCGGCTCACCGGCCTGCACTTCGAGACCTCGTCTTTAGGGAGTCCGTTGCGATTGAGTTCGCGTCCGCATGGGATCCTCTCCTAGCATGCTCTGTTGGACGGCCCTTAGCCTCAAAGATGCGCAGGGCTTTGGCCAGAGTGATCGTAGTTGTGGTGTGTGTCGCTGTGGTTGCATGTTCTAGATGAGAAGGTGGTGCCAGAGCCACTAGGTTCTGATCACACACCAGGCCTTGCCGACCAGTCGGAGACTTGAAGGGACTTGTCCAGGGGCTTTCCCAAGAACTTCTGGGCCTCTCCAAACAGAAATGCGAGGCAACCTGCGCGCACCATGCCCAGGCGCAGCCCGGCGCACCAGCTTCGAGAGCCCAGGCAGCTTCTTCTTGGGCCCATGACCGCGCTGGACGTCCCGGAACTGGGGCCTTGGAATCTTGCGGGCACAATGCTGGGATTCTCAAGAAGAAGCACTCACATTTCCAATTTGTGGGAAAATGGAGCGGACAAGGCTCCGGAGGTCTGCAGCCATGCGAAATGCCGGCGCTTTGGCCACCATTCCTCATTCTCCCGAAGAGTCGGAGTCACAAGAGGTTCGAACATCTCCACATCCGTCGAGCTGGACCCGATTTGGCCCAGGCTCGAAGATCATGTCGGCCTCCGAAGCCAAGGATCCTCAGGAAAAACACCAAGCCGTGCATCACTCTGACCCGGGTAAATGGATAACGCATCCCGACCCAAGTCCACGCACCCGTAGCATTGCAGAACGGAGAAGACGAAAACGGCCGCAGCATCGACTGTACGTGACCAGTAGAAGCAAAGAAGAAGAGAAGGATCCGACCGACTACAGCACACCCCTTAGAAAGTGTATGCCACATACTCACTGATCTGGTTCATCTGCATGTGTGATGTGTGTATGATGTGTGTGATGCGTGTGCGCGCAATGGTATCTGTCCAAAGTGTCGCTTTCGAGCACCCGGGGGGACCTGGAGGTTTTTCTATTTCTGGGTGCCATCGGCCAGAAGTCTTCGAAGAACGAACTGGTGCTGGCAACGTAGTCTGCGGCCCAAATCTGGGAGCTTGCAATGTCCCATTTTCAGTTGTGTGGACTTGTCAGGGGTTCATCTCATGCTGTACTGCGCCAGATATCGCCAGATTTGCTTGCGGCATCTGGCCATCAGCGAGTCGTGAAATAGTCTATGCGGTATGCGGGTCACGTGTCTTTGACTCCACAGACGCTATCTCGGAAAACACCGGGCTTGCAGGGTGCCATGAGTAATTTCGCTCAACAATCGCGAACAGTTCTTTGCGAATAGGAAGCTATTGTTGGCAAATCATGTCTGAAGCACACGGCGCTCGTCAGAGAGCACACAACATTCAGATGCGAAAAGACTCGGCAACCCGTGCCTATAATGTTGAGTACCAGTAGTTGGAGGATGTTGAAGGCGAAATTTTCCGGACGGAAACCGCGGGGATGGCAACCGAAGAGCGACGCTTCGACTGTATTGCTTGAGACGCTGTTGCAACAGAATTCCGTTACAACCGTGGAGCAGGAAACAGTGCATACAAGCCCCACGGGACCGCGGTTGCCCCTGCTTGAACCGGCAAGAGGTGCTTCCATCAGTCTGAGATGACGGTGTCCATCCTGGAGAACCGTTTGCATGAGGACCGTGACCTTTGGACAAACAAATGGCTTGCCTCTGAGTGGGGACGTAGTGTTGTTACTGAGCCCGTGCTCTCTCGGACAAACCGAGCGAGGGTGCGCGATGGGTACTGAGAGGTTGGGCGGCTCGCCCTCACTCAGCCTGCCTGATTTCCTGCGAATGCTGAGAATTTGAGAAAAACTAGTCCAAGCATGACCTACAAAGCACATAGGACAGGAATAAGGAGCAGCAAGGGAAGGAGCGGAGCCATTTTCTGACATAAGAAAGGATTAAAACGATACAAAACAAACTTATGAAAGAGCTAAGGCACTCAAGCCCATCTTGCGTGAGGAAGTCTGCATAGGCTTCCTGAAGCAACACAGTTCAAAGAGCTCAAACAGATCTGGGTGATATTGGTTGGATACGAATACGGGGGCTGTGTGCAATTTCGGGTCACAGATCCACTCTCTTTTCACTGGATCGGTTGCCCGTGTAGCTCGGGTGTGAGTGTGATCCTTGTTCGACCAGGTCTCAGCAGCTTCTGCATCGTCTCGGAGCGCGAGGACGTCGAACACAAAGACCTCCTCATTCAATTGCAAGCACCCATCACGGCAGATAGTAGTCGAGCAAGCCACTGCTGTGCACACCCGTCGAGTCCTCTTCTGCAGCAAGTTGCAGCAGCGCTGCCTCAAGGAGGACGGCTATGGGGGGACTGTGCTTCTCGGCTTTGAGGCCGGCGCCTCCTGGCTGCCCTCGACGTCCAGGCCCACACGCTGGAGACCGCGCAGACGACCAAAAGCTGCCCTGCGAGCGAGTGCCGTGTCGCCCTACCAGCATTCGCTTCAGCCCTAGAGCGGGCATAGGATATGCCGGCTGCTCTCTGCAGGGACTTGCTTGCTTTTGTTGCTTTCCAACCACGGACAAGTAGCTGAGCTGCTGCCGTGGATGACACGAAGGTGACGCGCACACCATCAGGGAGCCGGAAGAAGGTTTTCGCACGCTGCGCCTGACCGGAGTTCGTCTTTCCGACACCAAGTATTAAGCCTTTCTGCGTCGGTCGCCTGCAGCTTCCGATGCTCCGCCGTGGGGTGAAAGGGCAGCCACCTGTCATCTGCTCGAGTCTTCGGAGCTTCATTGGGCAGATCCAGGCTTGTGGCTTCCACTGGAAGATCCGGTGCTCTCACACGCGTGACCAAACCCTGGCTGTTCCTCCAAGGCTGCACCCTGAAAGCCTCAAGTTGTGAATTTGATGCATGTATCACCAGGTCACCAAGGCACTAGGTCACTAGGGCCCAGGCCAGTTGCCGGCAGTCTGCTCAGCAAGCGAGAGCAACCCTTCCTGCAGGCTTGCATGAATCTCACCGCACAATAAATGTCTGCAAGCAGAGTGAACCAGTCAGAGCATCTGCATACATAGATACATACATATATAGACAGACACACATACATATTTGTATAGACACGCATAGATACACATCTAAATACTATCTATGTATGTATTATGTATGTCTGTCTGCATGTATGCACGTTTGCTTGTAGGTAATATATACATATATAGACATACATATATATGTATATATGTGTGTGTGTCCATACATGCATGTATGTACGTACGTATGTATGTATGTATACAACCGTATATTTTAGTATGCTCTGTTACATCACATTACATTACACACTGCGTGCTTTGATAGCATCATATGTGTCACAATATATTTTCATATGTTATATGGTATTGTCTTGTATTCATCGATATTATATACAATACGGGTGTATCGATAAGTTAATCTGATTTTTCACGCTCTGTATATATACAGACATACATACCTGTGTACATGTTTATATATACATATGTATAATAAGTATTAGTCTGTTTGTACTATCCTATATCATATTATATTGCATCATAATATGACATTCTGCTCTGGTATATCTATAGTTGTATCTGTGAAGTTATAACTTATTGTGCCATATCATACTATGTCATATCGTATTTAATACTACATTATACGTATTATATGTGTACGTATTATGTGTGTGTATATGTATATACATACGAACTATACCATACTTATCTGAAAATACTTATCTGCAGTCATGCACAGGTCCCACAAAGTTCGAACGCTTAACCTCTGAAATGCAGCTTGCCAGCAATCGCTATTTTCCATTCTTCGGACCTGCAACCCACTAACCTTGTGACCTTAACTTCTGAATGCTGTTTGGCTGGAGATCCTCGGCCAGAAGCTGAAGGCAGCACATGCGAAGCTCTTCACTGCCTCCGCATGCAGCCAACGCTCCTGACGCGTGCCACTGACGACCGCTACTTACCGCGCAAATACTGCTATGAGTACTTCAACCAATACCATTGTACGACGACAGCAGCGGCGACGATGATGAGTGCGACCATGACCATAACTGCTACTGCCACCGCCACTCGGCGACGACGCTTGAAAGCTATGAGATTCTCTGCAGGCCCAGGGGCGTGTAGGTTTTGCCGACTGAGCTGCTGCCCGGATTCGCAGGATAAAACACTGAGGAACCACACTGAGCGTTTCACCTCGAGAAGACCAACCAAATTTTGACACGCAGCTTACGGCGTACGGGTGCCATGTGTAGCGAGATTGTAGGCATCGGGAACAGCTTGAGATCGGTTACTCTGAGTAGCTTATATTCCTGCAGATGCTGATAAGCAAAACACAGCCACCATGAATCTCTGTGTAGAAAAGATCTTCACGATAACCTGCAACAACCGATCTATAAGCTTCTAGCGTAATGACTGCAAGGATCCATCCGCACGGTGCAGCCATCGCAGTCGCCGACGAGACTTCACCGACACGCCCGTGACGTTCAGGACGCCGACAAGCGAAGGAAAGGCCTGATCTGTGAGGTAGGCGGGAGGGAGGTAGGGGACTATACTTCCTTACATAGGCCTTTTTGGGTCCTTATTATGAGCATTAAAGCCCCCAACCCCTGCTCCCCCTACCCCACTAAGGATCCCCATGGCAAAGGCATAGTGCCTGCACCGTACAATAAACTTGGATGAAACGCGCCTGGACAAGGTCGGACAACACGTCCCAAAGGCATGCTTCTTGCGCCTGTGGAAGGCAGGAGAGTTGGCATTGTCCGAGAAGATTTTTGGGACTACATCCAAACAGTGCTTCGTTTGCACACATGACACAGCCGTAGATGGGAAAGGATTTTGAACTGCGAAACTGCTGCGCACAAGCCGCGGCGCAGCGTCTGATCCGGTGAGGCCCAGCAAGCGATCAGGCCTCCCCGGCCAAGATCAATGCTTCGTCCGCGCTGACGTCAGCCTCACGGATGCCCCAGCCTGAGACAGGTACGCTGGTACGCCAAAGAGCCAGTGAAGAATCCTCTCGTTGCTTCTATGAATTGTGGCGAGCGCAAGCGGTGCAAAGGGCGTACCTAAAGAACCGATGCACAATTATGTTTAGGAACACTCATACTGACACAGCCGCCAGTGTTTAACTTCGCCGCCCGGCCACACAGATTCCTTCTGGGCTAAGACTGCGAAGGCACGAGGCTCGCCCCAGTTGGAAGGCTCCAAAAATTTAAGTTGCGAGCTGCTGATCAACCGTGATACCAGTACTACGGCCATCCACTACGGCAATCCTGCCACAGCTGCGCCCCCTTTGCCCAACAAGTCACAACGACCGTCCCAACATGAAGACTACAATAGAGATAGAGCAAACATAAACCAGCATTCCCCCGAATACTCGCCAATATAGCATGTGTTGCGACACTGGTCAGAGAGTTTTGCGTTCCGAGATTTGCACGAGGCTGGCACAATCAGCTGCAGCCAGAAAAAATCACAATGGCACAGCTGAGCCGCGAGCAATTATCCGCACGGCCTCCCAAGTAGCTCTGAAATTTAGCAAGGATTGCGAGCAAAAGCTTGCCCACCGGCGTATGACCTTTAGCACCACTTCTGTGTGAACATCCGTCAAAGCTTCTTTGAGACTCCAGCGAAGCTTGATCTGCAAGCTCCTCGTCTACAAAAGAGTATCCACAAGAAGCATGGAAAGATGCAGAAAGAATTTACACAGCTTGCAGTCGAAGATGCAGACTCGACGATAACGGACAAAGTCTTGCTTGTATCTACACGACAGCACATCAGATCCTCTGCCAGGCGAGCGGAAGCATGAGAACCCTCAGACCGAGGAACATCAACACCATGCCTGATGATTGTACAGTAGCCTTGAAGGACCACATTACACTACACTGCTACACCCCATGCACCGTGGAACTGCTGTAGGCAACCTGTCGCAGGGCCCTCGTGGAGGTGCGCCGCATGCTACGCTCCGGGCCGCGCATGACCACCTCGAAACAGACACCACGAAAGACTGACAAGAATGGTACGCAAACGATACTACCAAGACATGCTTCCAAAATGCCTCCAATCCAAGGACGGGTAAGCACTGCATACCGAATGGCTGCTTCTAGCATGTTACTGATTCGGCTTTACGGCACATTGAGCATCTCGAGTTGCCCCAACTTGTCTCATCTTGCCGAGGCAACTAAAGGCTCCTTTGTGATGTTGCGGTGTAAGGATCGGGCCCGCAGGAGCGAGCCTTTTATATACCCCTTCTGTATCTAAGCGTTCCTTGGTTCCCTGGTGCGGCGATGGGCTAGTACAATTATAGTTTCGGCTCCCCACGACTGCAAATCCCTCGATAAGGTTTGGGAATCCTTTACTCCTACACAACTCTGGTAGAGTTCTGAAGGAATCATAATTGTGCCGCAGAGACTTTGTGAAAACAAACCCACATGTGTTGACGACGCTGACCCCTCGAGGGCTGGGTGTGGGTGGCCACCCTTACACCGAAGTAGTTTGATGCAAAATCCTGTAGTGTGACAAGACTGCCGTTACATTCCTGCTGACGGCTCCCCATCACTCCAAAGGCCTGTTTGTTCGGAATAAAGCATGCAAAAGGAAACTCGCGTTGCACGAAGACCGTCCTTTCAGTTTCCTTCAGGATTTGCAAACCTTCAGGACTCAGGGTTTTGCAGCAACATGAATTTCACTTGCTTCAGTCTTCACAGTGTCTCCCCCGCGTCGGGCTCGAGCAACTCTGCTATGTTTGAGAAAGAGCTAGTTTGATAGGGTCTGTGTTGTTTCTTGGCTTTTGTATTCTTCTTCTCATGATAAGCAGACGGCCTGAGACTCCGTGCCGGCTGCATGCAACTTGAACGCGGCTGCACAAGCACGCCTACCTCGGGAGCAATGCTGATGCAAGCATCGATGCTGATACTGTTCAGTCATGCCAATCATGAGCCTTCCGAAGCCAGTACCTTGCCCTGTGGGCCACGCAAGAACTGCAACTCTCGAAGCTGTGTTTCGCTTACCTATCGTGTCGTGGCAGAGGCGATGGTGGCGGCCATAGTGGGGGTTGTGGTGGTCGCTACTACTACCACTGCTCCTACTCCTATTCCTGCTCCTTCTCCTGCTCCTGCTCCTGCTCCCGCTCCTCCTGCTCCGCCTCTTACTGCTCCTGCTCCTGCTCCTGCTCCTGCGCCTCCTGCTACCACTACTAACACTACTAACACTGCTACTACTACTACTACTACTACTACTACTACTGCTACTACTGCATGAGGGCGGTCGAATGAGTAAGCTTGACTGGACTGGGATGCAGCGCTGCGTGACACGTACGTGTGCGAGTGTGTAGATGCACTTGCTGCAACGAACAAAATGCACCCGATCAAAACCTGTTGTCCCGACATGGAAGATCTTATTGTAGTTTCGCATTCGCGTGCATGGAGTGCTCCAGGCCGGAGGGTTGACAGGGAAATGCTGCCAGCCGGCGCTCTTGCACGGTTGCGCCGATTCGCGCCTGCAGTCAACAGGCTTCAGCATGGAAGTGCTGTTTCTGCAAGTTCCAGTTGAAAGCAGGACGCAACTGGCAATTTCATGCTGGATCTGCGACGCTTCTCGGGTTGGTAAGCAAATTTTGTGCCCGAGCTCGCGGTCACCGACAACATGCTTGGCTATTGCATCCTGCACGAACCACTGCAAATCAATGCACTCTGAACCCACGAAGCTCTGCAAAGGGTTGGAGTCAACAGAGGCAGACAAGACCGGGCCCGGAATCCCTCGGACTGCCGAAGCCCGGCACCTCCACAGCGCCCGAAATCAGGGATGCCAATGCCGCGGCTCCGGTGCTGCACACAGGTGCAAGGTGGCTATGCTGTGACTTGTTCAGACTCCCACCGCGGGAAGAGGTGGCGCGTCGAGAAGCTCCAACACGGAGCCCTGAGGTCCTTGCCCGGGCCGCAGCACGCCGCCCACGACATCCGGCTCCTCCGCCAGAAACTCCAAGCAGCACAAGCCGAACCTAGGCGGGAAAAAAGCGATATGCCAAGAGCTGGAGGCGAGACTGCAACAGATCTCTGAGGCGAGTGGCTCGCGGCGCTTCGGCTCTGCGCCTAGAGCCTCGGCTGCCGAAAGAAAGCGCCGGCGGTCCTCCAAGTGCAAACGTGGGAAAAAAGGTCAGAAGGGAATCATGGAACTGAGTCAGTGTCAAGCCCCCAACAAGTTCATGTCAATGTCCTCTCGAATCGTCGCCAATGCGGCGACAAATGCCCCGGGTTCCCGGGGCAACACCAGCAAGGGCTTCGGAGTGCCTGAAAACGAACATGTTCGGGCTCACAGTGGACATTGATCCGGTTTTCGATCGGAAATTGGAGGATTCCAGGAACTCCCCCCCCGGAATGTTTACACTTTCTCACTCTGACGTCTGGCTAGGGGCCTAGTCTGTTTGGAGGAGCCTCCGGAACTCTGGAGCAGAGCCGAAAGACCGAAGTCTCAGATCACGAGCTACCAATCGCTCTTAGATCGGTCGCCTGATGCCCAGAGCGCGAAGGCAGCAAGCGCTGTGCCCACAAGGCGCCGCATGGGGACGAAAGCCCATCAGTGTGTAAAACACATCTAACACCCCTGTCTCCATTCACGAACTTAGGGCATTAGGGAATAGGGCGCAGGCCGCTCACGTCATGTCTGCACTATATCATGCCTGCCCGATGCGGTCTGAGCTGAGGGCAGATGACATGCTCAAAGCGCAAGTGGAAAGGTTCCTGGGCTTTGCCTCCCATCCGGAGCACTGAACCCTCCGCGGCCCTTCCGGCTCCTTCTCCCGGAGGAGTGCCAAGACTCGGCCCGGTGTACCTTGGAGGCAGTGCCCAAAACAGCCCTTGCACTCGTCTCCGGAACCTGCACTGCGACTCCTTCGCTGCGATCCCGTACTTCGGCAGGTTCTGCACAGGCCAAGGCACCAATCAAGATATGCGGGCACGAGTCCTGGCTGAGATGAGACACGAGGGCACTACGTGCAAGGCAAAGCATGTTGCTGCTTTGCACCATTATATCGGTCGCCTGGTGCTGACAAAATTTCGGGATTGCTTTCACATCGTCACCATCGCCCGACACTTCGCCTTAAACTAAAAATCCAGCCATGGTTTCGCCTACCTGACCCGAAGGGCGAGACTCATGTCTGCTATGCAGAACCACCCGCGGCACTCGTCCTTCAGGAGATCCTTGTCGTTCTGCATGGGGGTGCCGCCGTACACCACAGCAGTCTTGATCTCCTTGGCCGCCGGATGCCCGTGCCGGGCCCGGACCCCGCCGGACCCCGAACCGAACCCACGTCAATTTCCGGGCCCGGCGGAGAGCTCCGCGAAAGCACGCTTTTAAGACTGCTGGACGCAAGCACGTTGTGATCGCTCCATCGGGCGGTGGATTTGGGGCTCCGGTGGTTATGGCATGGCGTTGGGGTCACGATGGATCGCCGTGCCCTCATCAAGGTGAGCGTGAACGGCCAGAAGGTCGTGGCCGTTGCCACTGGAAACTGGAGCAGACCACGCCGGGAAACATGCAGGTACATGTACACAAACTGTCTCGTACTAGTGCAGTTTGAGGTGCCAGTGCAAGGTCTACATCCTGTAACACAGCACCTACTCGAGTCTTAAGCCAAACGCCAAACAATGATTGTAGGGCTTATGTAACTGTAACTTTTGCACTGAAAGACTCTTCCGAGTTACGACAAATCGACACCATTCGTCCTGG
Source organism: Symbiodinium sp. CCMP2592 (assembly GCA_905221615.1). NCBI lineage: Eukaryota > Dinophyceae > Suessiales > Symbiodiniaceae > Symbiodinium > Symbiodinium sp. CCMP2592. Next base: position 188,968 of record CAJNDT010006030.1, on the reverse strand, counting down.
GCAAAGCAGGCATCCTAGACAGCATGTCGCTCGTCTCTTCCAAGCTGCTGGGAAGTACTTGGCGAAGCGCTCGAACTCGTGCTTGATCTGGTACCTGGGCTCATCCAGCAACTGCTCCCTGCACTATCAAGAAGTATGCTTTTCATGGCAGGATGCGCCAGCTCGCGGGTGTGGCAGATCACCAGAGTTCGAACGGCCTGGGACTCAGATCGGACCACATGACATGAGCCCCTGCCGAAAGACAGCAACGAGAGCGGCAGGCCTTCTCCGATGAATCGACCTGCAGTGGGGACGTATCGGCGGAGGGCTATCGTCTCTGGCACTCAATGGTGGGCCGCATGCTGAAAGCCATGCGAGCCTGTTGCAAGCAGGCCAAAACAAACACCGCGGTCTTGCCCATGCCGGACTTCGCCTGCCACTTCGCACAACAGCTACCCACCTCTCTGCACTCTTCTCGACATAATTTTAACTTTAACTCTGGCAGATTTCCCGCATCCTGGCGACTCTCAATTCCGAAATGGACTACACCCGCTCCTGGCACAGCACGTCCGTTCCGAGAATAGCCTTCGACCAGATGTGTTCTTGGCGCTTCAGTATTTTGGAAGACAGTGCCATCACGACAACGGTTCGGGATTTCTCTTGCAGGAGCTGACATCTGCGGGTGCTGGTCTGCATCTAGGAGTGACTTGCATCGCCAAAACCTGGAAAGCAACCAGCCCGGCACGATGTAAACATGCAAGATGCCTGATAAGAACCCTGTCACCCCACCTGTGGGATGCACTCGTGCTGCACCTTCGGTCAAGGTTTGCAACTAGGAAGGCAGAGGAAAGAGTAAAAGTCAAGGGATAGAGACATCGGAGATGGGTGTGCAGAGCACAGCAACAGCACCGCTTGGCACCTCCGAGGGGTGCTCGAAACCGCAATCCACGATGGCACGGATCAGCTCGGCCCTGACAACAGGCACACTTTGCAAAACGCTCCGATGATACTGGGGCCAAGCAGTTTAAGCGCTGGTCGTGAGTTTGCGGTAATGGTTGTATCTTTATCACAACACAGTCAGAGGATGTCGTAACAAGAACCAGCATGTCTGCAACCCGACGACTGTGAAAGAGCACGTGCAAGACCTTACTTTTTGGCATGCTTTTAGCTTTCTGAGGGCGTGGTCGAAACCATCAATCTGCCGCTGCGGCAAAATGACAGAAATTCTGGCCCTGAACCACTGGGGCACCGCACTTCAGCAGGAAGTCCTTGAAGCCGGAAGCATGGAGTGTGGCCTGGTTCTTCTTCGCCTCGAGCGCGCAGAGGAATGCAGACAAGAACGATGGTCGTTCTGAGTACTTGTACGCTACGTCTATGTTTACGAAGGGGCATTGTTCGATATCAAGAAACCTGGCTTGGTTTTGCCTTTCCCGTGGTGTGTGGCGGTTCGGACAGTGAACTCCAGTTAATTATCCATCTAAATCTGGTTACCTATGTGCCAAGTTGAAGCATACATGTACATGCAACAGTCGAGACAATCCTTTTGAGCAAAGACCTTCTTCGTCTGCACACCCATAGGCCCAAAGAGTGATTGCACGCGAAACTTGCTACGGTGAGTATGAACATGTACAATCATGTGTATGTGTATGTATATATATATATATATATGTATATTAATATTTGTGCATTTATTTATACATATATATATACACACATGTATATGGTCACATCCCCCATGATCCAGGCGAGTCTTCTTGTCAACTAGTCCTATATAACGTATGTCACAAAATACAAGACGCTTACTCCTAAAGTCAGAATCTATCAGCATTTACGGTGAATTCTGCACTTCATGTACATATCTACCTGACTTCTTTATTCCTTTATATCATAGGTAAACAAGCCGCAACCGAAACCAGATTCTGGTTCCGGATTCTGATTTTGTCGAACTACTTAAGATGTACAGGCTGGATAGATATAGCTTCTTTTCTCTTCTCTTCATACTATAAGTTATAAGAAAACTCCTTCAGTGAAAACAAAAACAAAAATATTGCTTATCTATACATAAAACAAAAACTAAAGCCTGGCTCCTCGTAAGACATGGAAAGGAACCTCCGCGTATCTTCATGCTTCCAGGGAACCTAGGACAACTTCATATCTTCAACATTAGAAAAGACAAGGGAAGCTTCATTGTTCTTTCTCAGGTGGTGCTGTTTTCTTACCTTGTTTCATCACCAAGCAGCACAATACGCCACCTTAGCCCTTTATCAGTCGCTGAAACTCAGTGGCTGGAACTCAACGAGCTCTTACTATCGACCAATCCCAAAAATCCTAGCATCTATGAGGAGCGGGGTGCCATATTTGCTGAGATGTTCTGAATTTTTGGGAAATTGGAGCCTGGCAATGTTTTCGCACTTCCAGCCTCACATAATTTTGGGGAAATTGGAGCCTAGCGGTGTTTTCGCATCCGTTGACGCCAAAACATCGCCAGGCCCGAAATTCCCCAAAGTTTGCAAAGCCTGAAATGCGAAAACCTCGCTAGGCTCGAATTTCCCCCAAAAATTTTCAAAATCCTAGCATCTGAGCCGTTCGGGGCCGTAGTTGCTGAGACTATTGGAATTCTGGGATATTTTGGAGAAAGTGAAGCCTGGCGATTTTTCTCACTTCCAACTTTGCAAATGTTAGGGAAATTGGAGCCTGGCGATGTTTTCGCATCTGGGGTTGCCCACCTCCCATGATCCACTGCTTACAAGAAGCAGGCTTGGCTGGATCATGGGGGGGGGTGAGCATATACATTTTTTATGCAAGCATACTTACATAAGGCATGCACAAGTGCAAAGGCAAAGGTATCGCATGGACAATACATGCATATATACACGCACATGCATACAGACTCCAAGACATAAAGGCATACAGGCCTACAGAATCATACAGACATACAGACAGATGTATACATACATCCATGCATGCATACAATACATACCATACCTACCATACGTACCTTCAATTCATACACTCATTTACTGAACCATACCTTCATGTAAGCATTCGTCAACTTTCTGATACACGCGTGCATGCAGGTACACAAATGTACGTACTTAGCAAATCAACCACTTACAATGTGTGCTTGTGCATGTCTGTTGTGCCCATTGTTTCAGGACTAAACATGCATTTATGTATGCATATATGTACATGCAAATTTACATGTACATATATATATACATACATGTACACATACCTATATATATATATACACCGTATACACATTGGTTATAGGTATGTGTGTATACATATATATGTATTATGTATGTATACAAATGCATATACCTCGCCTCTGTGCACATATCGATCTGTACTGTTGCCCACACCTGTGTGTGTATGCTTGTGTGTGTGCATGTGCTTGTGCTTGTGTGTGTGCCTGTGCTTGTGTGTGTGCGCGTGCTTGTGTGTGTGCGTGTGCTTGTGCTTGTGCGTGTGCTTGCTCGTGGGCGTGTGCTTGTGCGTGTGCCGTGTGCGTGTGCGTGTGCGTTTGCGGGTGCGGGTGCGGGTGCGGGTGCGGGTGCTGGCGCGGGTGCGGTGCGTGAAGGTGTGGGTGTGGATTACGAACGAAAAATCGTCACACTCACGACGGTGGTTGTATTTATGTACATAGCGAAATCAGTTGTTCAGAGACAACGTAGTCGTCGTAGTAGGAGGAGCAGAAGGAGTAGCAGCAGCAGTTCTTGTAGTAGTAATAGTAGCAGCAGCAGTAGTGGTAGCAGTAGTAGCAGCAGTAGCAGTAGCGGTAGCAGCAGCAGTAGCAGTAGCAGCAGCAGTCGCAGCAGCAGTCGCAGTAGCAGTAGCAGCAGCAGGAGCAGCAGCAGGAGCAGGAGCTCTAGCACTAGCAGTAGCAATAGTAGCAGGATCAACGGCAGCAGCAGCACCTGCTGGAGTAGTAGCAGTAGCAGGAGTGGTAGTAGTAGTTGTTGTTGTAGCAGCAGCAGCACCAGGAGGAGTGGGAGTAGGAGTAGGAGGAAGAGGAGTAGGAGTTGGAGTAGGAGTAGGAGTAGTAGTAGTAGTACTACTACTACTACTACTACTACTACTACTACTACTTGTAGTACTTGTAGTAGTAGTAGTAGTAGTAGTAGTAGTAGTAGTAGTAGTAGTAGTAGTAGTAGTATTAGCAGCAGAGTGGCTTGAGTAGTAGAAGCGTCAGCACTATTAGTGGAAAAGAAGCGAATTGGTAGTGGTAGTTGTGGTAGCGGTGGTAGTGGTGGTAGTAGTGGAGGTAGTGGTAGTGGTAGTAGTAGTAGTAGTAGTAGTAGGAGGAGGAGGAGTGGTGGTAGTGGTGGTAGTGGTGGTAGTGGTGCTAGTGGTGCTAGTGGTGCTAGTGGTGGTAGTAATGGTGGTGGTGGTAGTAGCAGTAGTAGGCGTAAAAGCAACTCTTGCTACAACCAACTCTTGCTGATGTTGCAGCCAAGGTGGTAGCAGAACAGCTGCACGAGAGATCATAGGGGAAGTGATGGTGAGAATGCCGGCACTCCCTGCCCCTCCCTCCCCTTCCTGGCCCCTTCCTCACCCCTCGCTCAAAATCGTCCGACCTCGGCCTCCTTGCTCTCCTCGTTCTTCGCGTCCTGTCTAGGGGCAGCCGATGTCCGTTGTCCAGGAGGGGTGTAAGGCTTAGGGCTCAGCGGCTTATGGATATTTCCCAATTCACGTGCAAGGCTGAAGGTCTGCTGGACCATGCTGCGTGCTATCGTCGTAGTTCACAGCTGTAATCCTGCAATGCATGTTGCTGCGTTGTGATCTCTCTGTGCTGCTACCTTCCTGAAGAATAGGCCCTGAGCCAGCATCAGACAGACAGGCAGGCACTCAGTCAGGGGCAAGAGAGAGATAAACTCAGCTGTTGCGCGAGCAACGAAGATGGAAAGAGGCAAAGAGGGGGCACGGAGCTCCCACAGAAAGAGAGGCGGTGGAGTGATTGACGACGCCACTTCTTGAGTTTGTAAATCCGAAGAGCTCTGCCTCCTGGTCGTCGAAGTCGGGCAGATCGTCCTGAAGATCCAACTGTATGCAACTCTTATACTGCTATGTCTCTTTTCGGCGCCTTGGTGCCTCCTCTTGCCCACTGACCGCTAGCCGCTTGCAGCTCGAAGAAGGCATGGTTTAAGGTCCTCCTTTTCAGCCATCCTGAAGAAGCTGGAAGAGGCGTCCGAAGGCGGAGGGAAAGCGAAAACGGGCTGCGGCCAGGCAATGCTTCCTGTGGAGCAAGACAGACTCGCGCAGAACTCTCTGAAACTTCGCATGGTCGGACAACCTGAAAGAAACTGACATCGAAGGTCGCTAAAGATCCTAGAAAGCACAGGTCCAACAGGTAAACACGAGATCTCGTGCGCAGGAGAACTGAGGTCGCGACCGGAAGCCTCAGAGCAGCACCCCCGCAAAAACATGGAAACTCGTGGAGTTGGCCCAACTTGAAGCACTCGGAAGCTGGAGGAAGCAAAGAGAAATACAGAATGGGCCGACAGGCCGGAAAGAAAAAAGAACGAAGCCGTGATGCCAAGTTGAAAACGGCAGAGACTTCTCACGTGAGCTAAGGGTCATCAGTGCAAACCTGCTAATGATCAAAACAACACTTCCGAATTATCCGAGCTCGGGAGCATCGAAGAGTTCGCCAGTTGCTGAGAGAGTTGTGACTGTTGCACCTGTCGAGCTGCAGTTCTGCAAAAATAGGCGGGAGTGCTTGAACTCTGACTGCAACGAGCTCTGAAGTTGCACCTGTGCTCGCTCCTGTAGCAGCCGGTACTGCGCCAGTTGCGCCGACCTTACCGATTCTTCTGGAGCCGCGGTGGTGGTGTTGCCACGTCTGCTCGGGCGGTTTGGGTATACCCACTGCAGGTTTGCGTCGGGTGCTGGGGTGCCTTTGCGTGCCTCAGGTACCTCCAAGCTTCGTCAGACAGTTTAGGCCCAGGCCTAGGCGGGCCTGGCCTAGCCTGTGCTTGCTCATCCAAGCGGCAGCAGATTCGAGGTCTCAGCAAACGAGGCAGCCTGCTGCATCCTTGGATTAGGAAGACATGCTCATTGGTTCCTGGTTCCAATGAAGACCGCTAGCCGCTTGGGAAGAAGAAGGGCCGACCTCCAAAGTAAACTTCAGGCAAGGCTAGAACAGCCTCAAACCTCGTCGACTTGACCCTTCTATGCAGGCAGACGTCTGCGCAAGCTTCTGTTGCAGTTGCAGTCCATGCCGTCCCAGGGCCTGCAAGTCGGGCAGTCTTCAGTGCAAGATGTCAGACGTGTCAAGACCCCCCACCACAAAGACACTTAGCCTTTGAAATCCATCGAAGCCCAAAACAGCACAAACGATCTGCGAGCTAAACTTCTTACAGGCCAAGCCTTCTTGCACCAGCAACTTTCCATCATGGGGGTGATCCAAACTCCCAAAGCCGAACAATCGTCTTTCAGTGCAATTGTGATCCTGGTCCTGTGAACAAGACGCGGGGAACGGTGCAGACCGAAGCTTTTGTTACCAGAGTTCAGGGGCATGCAACTCGACCAACACTCCCCAGTCCAGGCTCCCTGAGCAGGCCTGTTGATAGCGTTGCAACTCCAGGAGGTATTGCTCATACCTAAGCGACAGATTCCCTCCAAAAGGAAAGGCACCAGTACTGCCAGGTAAGATCTGCAACGCGTGGGGTCCAGCACAAAAGTTGTGTGCATCTCTCCGTAAATCCTCTACAGCCATTTCTTGGAGACTCCGGAAAGTGCTGCTACGCTCGTCGTGGACAGTGCTGTCGACACCAGATATCATGACCATCCCGCCTGCCAAATTACCCAAAGCCCAGAATGCCAGATTGCCTGTCCGAGTTGCATTTGCTGCTCCTGAAAGTATTCTGCAGCCCGAATCTGAGCTGAGGTCACCTGATTCGGAAGCATTCGGTTACCAGCGAACACACACCCTTTTTGTTGCAGCATAGAAACCCGAACTGCACGTGCACGAGTCATACCGGACAGTTAATACCAGAAACAGCGATCATACTACATGGCTTTCACATATGGTAAGTCCTTTTCGCGACAAGTACAAGTGCCAGGGCTGCTCTGCGTCTGATCTCTTCTCCAGCTATGGGAAATGCCATGGAAGGTTCACAAACAGCCTGGCAAAGCAGCAGCCCCAGCAAAGCAGGTGGCTCTTCGCCCATGGCCTCGAACTGGCCCGGAGGGCCCACTCCCCGAAGCGCCTCCACCCAGGGCGCTGCGGAATCGTCCTGGCTTCGTCTGAACTCTTCCGCTGTAGACAAAGCAAGTTGTTTGCCTCTGTGAAAACGGTGACTACGGGTGGATCTGTCAGCCAGCAGGCATCAAAGCCCCTCGCCCTGATAAGAGAATCAGGAGCCGGTGCCACGGACGCAAACATGGTGCTGGGCACCCGTCGATTCGTTTTCCCAGACCCTCGCACTGAAAACACTGCTCTTGCCGACATGCACCTGCCTGACGGAACTTCGCTGCCTGCCGTGTGTCTGGAAAATCGCAAGGGTTCTAACGCTCGGGTCAGTGGAAGTATCGTGCGTGGGATACACTGCCGTCTCAAAGCTCCCCTCGAAAGTGTGAATGAAACCCTGACCGGAAAGAACACAACTTACGCGTTTCTCGAAATTCATGGACCCTGAACTGCAAAACATTTCAGGAAGATTTCGAGCTCAAATGCCAGGATCATTAGGTAGTTGCTTCATGGATGGCTTTTTCTGAACTTAGGGGACGTCTGGTTCTATGGCGTTGTACGAATACTTGCAAACGCGTTTGGACATCGATCATGCCACTTGCGCATGCTAAGTGCAACCCGCTGGCTCCCTGGCTATATGCCCCCTGTGAAACCTCTGCGGCCCAGCGAATTTGCGAATGGACATGGTCCTCCCAGGCCTTGGGCAGTGCTCGCAGCTTGGGGCTCAAGGATTCAGACTCGTTTTTGAGAGGGCATCCATCCTCACGAAGGGTGCACTGTTTGCCAAAGGCCTCACCTGAATTTAGGAAACTACAGAACCAATGATGGCATCTCACAGTACTCACTTAAAGCCAGCGGAATCTGCGCTACCATCCGTTACCACCTCTGTTTGCACTGCACGCGCACAGTGCAAGCCAGACCCAGGCAGAAATCTTACTGCCTCTAAGGCTTCGACAGTGTCCTCCTCGATTCCGCCATTGCTGCCGACCTGGAAGAGGGATAGAGAGAGAAAGAGAGAGAAACACCGAGACAAGACAGAGAGAGAGAGAGGGAGACAAAGAGGGAGGGAGAGAGACGGAGACAGACACACAGACAGAGACGGAGACAGAGACAGAGAGAGCGAGACGGTGACAGTGACAGATATCAAAGATGACAGAGGAAGGCGTGACTGAGCCAGAGAAATGAAGATGAAGGAGAGCCCTGTGAAAGGTTGGTCTTCGCAACCGGCTGAACGACCTGACACAAACAGAACTTCGTGTGGATAGCCCGAACATGCTCTGCTTCTTCATGTCACTGGCACATATGAATTGCAAAACTACCCCAGAACCTCCGACTGAGAGGACGAGGGCGTTCCAGTCGTCACCGACCTAGCAACTGAAAATGTCACAGCAAATTCGCTGCCACCCAAAATGCTCGGGCAAGATCTCATTCCTCACATTCCTCATGCATTCTGGATGGTTCTCTTTCAGGCGCGGACGTCACGGAAAGCTGTGGGCTTGCTTGTGGCACCGTCGCAGCCGCCGGTGTCTCAGCATACTTTTCCTGGACAGCTGCCCCAGCTGCCACCCCCGGCAATGAAACAGGTTTAGTTTGAGAAAAACTTTCCTTCAAAAGCCTGACAAAAAACCTCTCGATGGTCCAACGGCCTCTGCAGCCCGCCGCTGCACTGCAGCCTTGGGGACTTTTGGGACCGGCTCTCGCAAGGGAAGATGGAGAAGCTCAGAATCCGCCTTCAGGGCCTCCAATGCCCGCTCATGCAGCTCCTCTGGTGCGGCGGAGCGATGCGCACATGAAAACCGCAACTCTGACACAAACCACCACTGCCCGCTGCCGCTGCGCTGCCGCTGCCGCTGCTGCTGCCGCTGCCGCCGCTGCTGCTGCTGCTGCAACTACTGCACGTCCTGCTACACACCACATGATGTCATGCAGTCCTCTCGCCGCTCCGCCTCAAGCTCTGAGGGAGCTGCCTCTTGCACCACCTCACAAACAATTTGACTTCAGAAACCCACTGCGCTGACAGAGCTCATGTCTCCAGCAACTCTCAAAGTTCAAGGCTACGCGGCTACCTGCCCAAGTCGGCGAAAGGTGTTGAAGCCCAGGACGGCGTTGATGTGTTCCTCGTGTTTCGTTGCAGGTCGTTGCAAGCCACGGCATTATGTCTTCCCCGTTCCTTCTTGACCCTGAGCCCCATATACCTGGAGTGAGCAACACAACTGCTTCTTTTGAAAAGGAAACGACCCAGTGCCCTGAACTCGAAGCCTGAACCGTAAAACTTAACCTCCCCTTCGTGGGGGCTGCAGTCCTGCACAGACTCGGGCTTTGCCTGACGTCAGAGGACGCTCAGTCAAACCATAGGCCTAAAACTTAGAAATCAAACAGAACTCTTCGCACCAGAGAGGCAGATTCCCTTCAGCGTGCCTCTAAAATCTCCAGACACCGTGGTTCCGAGGGGTCATCCAACGGTGAGGCGACCTTGAAATTCTGCTCTGCTTGGGCTGCGCAACACATGATTGGCTTTTCTGCAACACAGACGGTTGGAAATTGCATGAAGGAGGCTCTGAGCCAAGGACGCTTGATTCCAGGTCGCTGGCAAGGATCGGAACGCTGTCGAACTTGTCTGTCCATAGTTCCTGGTGGCTCGGCACAGCCAGGAGATAGAACACACCGCCCAGACAGCCGGGGATTGATTTCATGCAGAGACAATGTAAAAGAGCAAGATCGCGAGCCTCGGGGCCGGAGATGTCGATCAGCGGGGGCGGGTATGGCCCCAACCGAAGCATGCCCTAGGTCGGGAGTCAGGACCAGAGCTTTGCGCAGTGTACTCACATGCGAAACGAATCAAGACACCTACATCCCAGTCACCGGACTGCTGCAGTCCTTCGCAAGAGCCCACGCTCGCATCCGAGTGGCCGTTGCACGTCTGGTGGGCTCAACTCCCGCGCCCCCCCTCCGCCCCTTTTTGGCCAACGAGTTTTCGTCTAACTCTGAGCCGAGAAGCAAAGATGAGCATGACATCCTGAAACGACCTGCCCTTTCCTTTTGGGGGGGCCTGTTAGGGTGATCATGGGTCCAATACAGTTGTGTGCAAGTGTAGCACAACTGAGAGCCTCAGCCTGCTGGTCGGCATGTCTGCGCCCAGCTACCACGAGTCATAACATGTACCTATGCTGTACTTGCTACACACCGCGGCCATCAAGTCAATAGCAGACCCACACAACTCGGCCTGCTAGCCGTGGCCTGTGCATCGTCGCCGCTGTCACACGCAATGCCCTGGCTTCACGCCATGTGGCTCAAGCACATGCGGAGCTTTTGCATGTCACATACACACGGCAGGGTGCAAAGTGCTTCTAGTATTTCTAACAGAAAGAAGCATCAAACAACATCCATGTCCTTCCAGCATCTCTAACTCGAAAGCCGAAATGACCTCGATTCTGAACCTTTGAGGCTTTCCCGCAAACTTCACAACACAAAGACTGTGAACCAGTGTTGGGCCATACTGTGCTGGCACCTCAAGTCCGTCGAAAGCGCTGGCATGAACCTTGGGACTGAAGCTTCAGCGCGACAGGCTCACGCGGCAAGAGCTAAGAAGTCTCAGCTCGGCATCTCCCAGGCCTCCAGCGCCTCCTTTTGGTACTGATGCTGCCCTGGCGAGGCTCTGGCTGTAACATCACGACGAATACAGCCAAAACTATGGGCTTGCACGGGCGCAGCAACAACCGAAGCCGAATACACGTCAACAACAAAAAGTCTCGCCAAGTCCTCGAAGAGCAAAATTCCCCGACCAGGGCTGCCGGACGTTCCGGGCCCAGCTTCTCCCAAGCCACGGCCGCCTAGAGTCATCTCATGCACCCCGACGGTCACGAGTGCTGCCGAAGGGTTGAGGTGTTCTGAGCATTTGCTTATGCACCTGCGTACCCTTAGGTGCCACGCCGCCGAACTCAACCTCGCGCGGTTCGGCGCTAAGAGATGCAGCCTTGGACCAAGAAGGAACAAAATGGCAGCTTCGATTAGGCTTCTGCCGAAAAGATCCTTTGATCTGAAAGGCCAGGAGCTTGCTGCGGGACCCTTGCTGGGTAGCCCCGCCCTGACTGTCGTATGAGCTCCGTCCTCTGCTCACGGAAGAATCGGAGAAATCCCTGCCAGGGGCCGTCACAACACAAACATCAAGCTCTGCTGTCTAGTTTTACCGGAATCATAGGCTGTAGGCTTGTGGCGAGCAAGCCAGGCGTCATGCTATGCTCTAGGCTGTAGCACTCCAATGCCACATGAAACCGTGCCATTCTGAATGTCCCAGCCGCATCCTGACGAGAATACCGTGATGGAATGCTTTTGCTGGTGGGCTGAAAATTTACATCAACATTATGTGCTTCTTTGGCCTCACAACCTATCCACGAGACAGGCCTCCACGGGAAACCCATCCAGCGCATCCTCCTCCGAGGGTGTTCAAATTGGAAGCGATCAATGTAGTGTTGAGAGATACAGCAACATGCACGGGTTCTTGGGACAGCAGGCATCTCTGCCACAAGGGGAAACCCCATCAGACGGCGGGTAATCCACGAATGCGCGCACTCCGCTTCCCGCAAACTTGAGAAGGCGCAGTGAGCCTCCTGACAGTGGCTGCGATCCATGGCCTGCGAGACGTTACAAGGGACAACGCCCCACCAAAGCCCGGGCCGTGGCCTTGGAACCATGAGCGCAAGGGCGCGGCGAGTCAAATTCCGCAGAGCACAGGCAGCAAGCTGCAATCGTACAGCAATGGCTGTCGAAGGTTGCTGCAAGACTACAGACTAGCTGCGTCGTCTAGGCATCGCGCTGGGTCCACATCTAGCCGTAAGAACCCTGTGCTCACATGAAGCAGTCAGTGATGGCTCGAAGCTGGCCAGACCGGCCGGGCGAGGTAAAGGAGAAAGCAGCAGAATCTGTCAAAAACCCAGATGTCACTGCGACTCTTTTGCTTCATCGGAGTTGCAACTGCACCTACATGTTGTGCTGCGGTACAGAAGCTTGATGCTTGAACACCGTCCGAGGAAACCTGCCCTAAGGCAGACTCAAAGCTCCTGGTACGGTAAGGTACATCTTCATTGGTTTCCCTCCTGCAGGGAAATCTGGAATCGGTTTGCAGCAATACATCATGGGCAGTGGAAACTGCAGAAAGCTGGGAATATTACCTCTGGCAAGATCGCAGCTTCAGGCATTGCTGGAGGCGCTCCATTGCCAGTTTCAGCCCGCAGCAACACCGGCCAAGTACCAGACAAAGATAGAACGTCTCAACTTCACAACTATCCGAGGACTCTATTTTTTGTATCAAATGCCTGGCAAGGTTGCAAACATGCTGAAAACGATGTTGCTTTCTGCTCACGTTGAAGGTGAGACGCCTCTCACGCTTCGGGGCGTGTCAATGTCTGGGTGGTGCAGGCATGGGTCGAGGGCTCACATGTCAGCTGCAGCTCGTGCTGGCTGCGCTTGCTTGGCGCGACAAGCATCTCCTCGACCTCTGGGCTTCGTGGGATGGTTCCCCAAAGCCTGGCTGAGCATCATTCGGGGAACCAATTCTGTGCAGATCTGGGCGGGCTATGCAGCGATTGCTGAAGACGACAGTGCAGTCGAGAGGCTGCGGAAGAATACCTTTAAAGCGCTTGGCCTCAGTTGTCACATTCCTCAAGCATTCCTTCAGGTTAAGGCGGCACAACATGTTAGGTGGGTAGGACATAGTCGCTCGTGAATAACCAAAACAGAGCACCTCCACCATTTCCAGATTGATCCAGTCCAAGTGTGTGTACTTGACCTCGCAGGCGCATCATCATGCAGAACAAGCATTAACTCCTTTTTTGGGAGTCAACTTGGGAAGCAGATGCCTGCTTGCCGATGTCGTCTGGGAATTCTGCTCCAGCGTGGGAGGCATGGACCATGAAAGAAATCGAGTCGCTCCTGGGCTCAAACACGAAGACCGGGGTCCCAAGCTGATTGCGGAATGGCTACACACGGCACATCCAGGACAGCTTGCATCTGAAGAGCTCGACCATCACAAATTCCACCTGGAGTGTCACACCACAGAATATCATCGGTGTGCAGTTGGGCACTCACTGCTGGACTCCTACCAAGGCACCAAAGGAGTAAAATGGACTCGCGGGGGGTGGTAGACACGAGCGCCCACCCCGATCTTCACTTTCCTCGGCTGTGCGTGAAAGGTCAGTGGCACTTCGTGGCAACATGTCGCATTGGTTCTGCTGGGCTGTGACGGGCTGTGCGATGTGATACCCAACAAAAGTAAGCCTGCACAAGCCGAAGGTCCCGTCAGCAGATCCGAACAACTTCTGAGAATGTCGACGCAAGCGCTTGCCGCCCTGCAGTCGAATATCCAACCTAGGGACACAAGGATGATCAAAAAGAGGCAAGACCAGCGGTTCGATTGAGGCCAGATGCTGGCACCACTAAACGCTCTGGACGCATTTAAGCAAACACAAGGGTAATGGTAACGAAGTTCGCGGACAAGCAGCTGTCTGAAGTCACCTGCCCAAACGAAGCTCTGTGCGATGTACAAGTGACAACAGCAGCCCTGACCTTCTGAGAGCAGCTGACACTTGAGCATAGCAAGCAAGCAAGCAAGAAGCGAGCAAGCAGGCAAGCAGGCAAGCAGGTAAGCAGGCGAGCAAGCAAGCAAACAAACCAGCAAACAAACACACATGTACGCATGCACACCATGTGCCTACATGCATACGAACATAAAGAGCCACATCGTAAGCATACAGCTACACAGGTACGTGGGTGGGTACATCGGTACCGGTACATAAGTACAAACATGCAAACAAAAAGTATACATAACAGACAAGCAGGCATGCATGCAGACAAACGGACAGAGAGCCAGACAGAACAACTTACACAGACATACACCAGTAGACATGCACACAAACAAAGAAAAACCAGCAAACAGACTGATAGATAGCCACGCAGACACATACTTCTGCAACAACGTCATGCATATGATTACAATTGCACCCCAACAAGATGCTCATACAAGCGCTGCCTCGGCTGAAATGGCTCCTGTTCATGCCGGGCTCCGAATGACGGACTCTGATGTCCACGAGCTCAGTACCACCTGGTGTGGTAACAACCTCGGATGTTGTCAAGTGCAGTTGTGCTGCGGCAGCAAGATCAAGACCGAGAGTCCGGCGAAACGCTCGAACCACTGATAGTCCAAGGTCGGACCCTGGAAAGTGCTAGCCCAAATGATCATCTCGGGCGTCTGCAGCATTGGCATGAGCTTGTAGTTCGGGAACCAGAACTTAATCTTCTTGCCCTTATACCATGTGATGGGGTCTCCAACCACAGACACTGTGAAGCCTCCACTACCGTCTTGACTGAGCACAACCGGCACCGTCACCTGGTCAACGTTCGATGACACCGAAAAGCTGATGGAGCCAGCAGGAGCATTGTTGAAAGACGCTTGCAAGCCACTGTCCGCTGTGATTGACGTGGAGACCGTCGACCCTGCCGGGCAAGGATTTCCTGGGCTTGAGGCATCCTCGAGGAACAGAGTCATACTCAAACCATCGGCCGCGATACTGGCGCCCGTCACGTCGCAAGTGCCGGCCAACCTGCGCGGGCCATCACGAGCTTGCAAGCGTCTTGCTGGCAGAGTGGTCGAAGTAGTTGTGTCGTTCGCGTCCGATGTGTCCGAATCGAATGTAGTCGTGGTCACCGTGGTAGTCGTGTAAGTTACCGTTGTGCCACCAGCTGATGTGAACGTCAAGTTGACCGGGTCACTGCCACTAACCGTAATCAACCCTGATGGCAAAACAATGGTGGCCTCTGTAGTCCCTGCGCTCACCGTCTGAAATCCAATGTCAATGCCTTGCAGCGGAGAGCCGGACACGACAGCCTGGCCGTCTGTACCAATGGCTGACACTGAAACGAAATTGAGTTGGCCGGCTTCTGCCACGAAACACAGTGACAGGCCGAACACGGCGTTCCAGAAAAGCATGGCTGCAGCACTACTAGAGGAAGATATTCGTCTTGCCGGCGGTCGCAAACTGCCGACAATCGAGCATAGAAGCACTGCAGCGGGCAGCGGGCCGGCCTTGGTCCTGTCAGTTTACAAACTGCCTTGTGCACCGGCGCATCACATGGTCCCGGAAAGCTACATCCATCTCCGCATCCGCGATACCTCTCCTTTCTGCTTGCTTGCTTGCTTGTGAGGGTTGACGGGCCTGTGACCCGGTCAGTGCGGCGACTGCTAAGCCTTTTCTTACGGTCCCTCTCTCTCCCTATTCCGTGCCTTTCTTTCTGCACGCCGGGAAAAAGCACCTCTGATCGCTCTCTCTCGCTCTCTCTCTCGCCTAGCTCTCCTTCTTCAGCACAAACGCTTTCTCCCTCTGTCACTCTCTCCCAGTTTCTCTTTCTTTCCCGTTCGCGAATGTGCACGTTCGCGAAAAGGCCTCAGCTTGAAGCAAAAATTGCAGCTAGCGTAGTGCCGGCCAGATTTTTGCAAAGTAGCCACGGCAATCATTTCATTCGCAGCAATGCCCTACAAAACCGAATCTCGGATCATCCAACACTGGAAGCTATGCTTATTCCAGCTCCATCTTGCGTCCTAGTTCTTTTACAAGCTCCAGGTCTTATTTACAAATGTCGTATTGCTTGTGCACAGGCGAATATTTCAACATATTTCACATTCGAGATTTCTCTCAGAAAACGAGCACGCAACATGGCATCATACTGTTGCAATCAATCAATCTTACAAAAAGCACATGTGCTGCATCACAGACTCGAGGAAGCGCGACTCCTTTTAAAACTCAAGCGGAATGCCGATTCGCAGGGACAACCACGAGTTCAAAGGCAATAATACCGAGCGTGCAAACCCCCGAAATGTATTCAAAAATGCATCACTGATGCACTTTATTGGCGTGTTTCACGGTTGACGCACGGACAACAAAATTTCTTGGAGATGTTTTCCAACTTGAGTTTGCAATCGTACATGTCGGTCTGACAGTTCCTAACACCCGCATGAAGGTTTTTGAAGGATTGTTCGGAAAAATCTCACTGTTTGCACAAAAGCAAATTTTTCACACAGCGTCCACAGTGTCACTTTCCAGTGCCATTGCAGAAATACTGCGGCTGGCTCCGTCTGGACATGTAAAGGTGGTCTCGCCTTCGGTTTTTCTGAAAACAACTTCCTGCAGATCTTGTGTGTCTGGTCTGCTTGCATTTACCTAAGGCTGCCTCTTGCTTGGACATGGATTTAGCAAAGCCATTAAAACCTCTTCGCACAAACGGGTAGGTTTTAAAGCATCCACAATGGAAGCAATGCGGTTACAGCCTGCACAACCTGCTTTCCACTTATCAAGTTAAAGACATCTCGGGGTCTAGAAAAAAGCCAGCCGTCAAGTTTTGAGCTTGTAAATCGCGAACGTCTCTGTGATGTTTTCAATTGGTTCATAATTTTGTTTTTTCTGTCTCCGAAAGTTCTTCAGAGGCCGCTGTCGATTGGCTCCACATAAAAATAACCGCATAAAATTGCAAGAGCCACAGGCTCTCACTCTTGTGGACTTATTTTGGCAAAGATGTGTTTCTTACTCTTGGCTTCTCCGCAAGGCGTGATGGTTGTAACAGCATGACGAATGTCGTTTCTTGCTTTATCTCTACTGTTTCTTGGTTGAGATGCAATCCAATCTTCGACGAAAGTTAACCTGTCGCTTTATAGGACGATGCACGCATGGATTACGTTGTAAACGCACCCGTTCCATTTCTCGAATTTCAGACATCTTGTACTTTGCCTTTTTTTCATTGTTTGTTTGTGATTTCGTCGGGATTAAGTTCGAATGCAAAGCATGAGGCAAAGAAAAATCACAAACCGAATTTGGAACTTGAACTCTGATTTCAACAAGATTGAATTGCAATCAAAACTAAAACCTTCAGAATTTGAGTCAATTTGTCAAATTCAGAGTATTCAACTTTCAACCGACTGGATTTCGGACAAAAAACTCTTCATAGTAGCTGGGTAAAACCAAGAAGTACGGATCGGATTCTGTGGGCTGCTGACATTTAGCTGGGCAGTCAGTCTCAGCAGCCTATCTTGAAGAAAAACAGAGTCTACAACCTCATTTCTGGAGCTTGATTTCGCACGAAAGTGATCTCAAGTAAGACTGCAGACAAAAGTAAATATCTGTAAAACACATGTGAAATACAAGTAAAATGGTGGTCACGCGTGGGAAAAAACTTTCTTCACTCCGCCTGGATGGAATGCGTTTGAGAAACGACACCGATCGAAAGTTTGCCACACCATATGACAAAGTGCACTAGTTCACGACTGTCTGCATTCGTGGTGTTCGGCGATCATTACACTGTACAAGCAGCTCTTCGCACTCTCTGTACTGAGCTTGGACAGCTCGGCACCAAAGT
The DNA here is from genome assembly GCA_905221615.1 of Symbiodinium sp. CCMP2592. NCBI lineage: Eukaryota > Dinophyceae > Suessiales > Symbiodiniaceae > Symbiodinium > Symbiodinium sp. CCMP2592. The sequence goes on along the minus strand of CAJNDT010006030.1, from coordinate 171,396 downwards.
CGTTTGGCACACCAAGCCGAGGCGCTTCAAGAATGCGGTTGCCACCTTCGTAAGCACTCAAGAGGATTCATGTTGGTCCATGCAGCTGCATTTAACGTTGCCCCATGTGAAGATTATGACAACTCTGAATTGTCAGCATGTCGGTCATCCGCTTGGAATCACGTCTGCTCCACAGCCAACGCGTTTCAAATTTGGCAAAATGCATTTCAACTTCAGAATGCACTTGTCTGACACATCACAAGAGTTTCTTTTAGCGTGAGCGGGTCTCGTTGACAGCGGCTGCTGCGCTCGGTTCCAAGAAGAAACAAGAAAGCAAGAATAAGAGGAACTGATAGCTGTACAAAGTGAAAGAGGCTGGTCCCCTCCCCCCCCCCGGGGTTTAACCCAGGTTTGAACCTGGGTTTGAACCTGGGTACCCCTTGGGGGGGGGGGGAACAACAACAACAACAACAACCCAGGGAACCCAGGTTTGAAACCTGCTGGGTTCTAACCTGGGTTAAACCTGGGTTCGAACGTGGGTTCAACCCCGGGTTAAACCCAGGTTAAAACCCAGCTTTGAACCCAGGTTTGAAACCCAGGTTCTAACCCAGGTTTGGAACCCGGGTTTAATGAACCCAGGTTTAACCCAGGTTAAAACCCAGGTTCAAACCCAGGTTAAACCCAGGTTCCAAACCCAGGCTTGAAACCCAGGTTCCAACCCAGATTTGGAACCCGGGTTTTCAAAACCCAGGTTTAAGCCCAGGTTACAACCCAGGTTTGAACCCAGGTTTGAAACCCAGGTTCTGGGTTTGGAACCCAAGTTTAAAGCACCCAGGTTTAACCCAGGTTAATACCCCAGGTAAAAACCCAACCCAGGTTTGAAACCCAGGTTCTAACCCAGATTTGGAACCCGGGTTTAAAAACCCGGGTTTAAACCCAGGTTATAACCCAGGTTTGAACCTAGGTTTGAAACCCAGGTTCTAACCCAGGTTTTGAACCCAAGTTTAAAGCACCCAGGTTTAACCCAGGTTAAAACCCAGGTTCAAACCCAGGTTGAACCCCATTTTTGAGCCCGCTTCTCACTTCTTTTTGAATTCTCAACTCCAAAAAAAATGATCACTGTTTCTCTTTTTGCTGACGCAGCCACTCCAACCCACAGCACAGCTTATTGAGCTGTTGCATGGACAACGACAGCAAGAATGTTCTGTGGCTCAAGCAGTGAAATCGAACAAATGTAGAAAAAAATACTCCCGCAACAGGTCCCTGTGGCGCACACGTTTTCGAAGGGTTTTTCGGCCTCGAATCTGAGCCCTCAAATCTGTCAAAAATGAAGGTCGAGACAAGGTCCAGGAATTTGGGAGACTCCCACATGGGGGTCTCTACTCAAAGAAAATTCCTTCACTCTGGCGCGATCCGTTCCGGTGCCAACCAGTGCGACAGCAAAAAGTGCAGTTCGGAGTGTTCTTTTGAGGGAGCAACCAGCCGGTCTAGCAAGGAATGTTGCAAATGGAGTCTCTGCCAAAAGAGCAAAAAAAAACTGACGAGAGCTCCGTGAGTCCATGTCGTGCACGAGGGAGTTTTGGAGTCAAGCACCGTGCACAAATTCCGAACCGTCAGCTACACCTCTCGACACCATAACTCTGCATAACTCAAGAAGTCCTGTTTATATCTGGTAGAGATACCTTCCAGAAAATTCTATCGCTCTTGTACGATCTGTTCCGGCGTCGTCCAATGTGACAGCAAAAAGTGCAGTTTGGACTGTTCTTTATTCAGCTTTTGTCTGCTTTGACGGGCCCATTTTCAAGACCGAAAAACCCGTCGAAAACGTGTGCACCACAAGGAGCCTCCCCTGTTGGCACTGCGGTTGGTAAGAGTGCAGCAAGTTTCAACTTACTTGTTTGAAACGAATACGTGTTCAAGACAAGCATTAGCTGGCTACACTTTGGAGCTTTCTGGCTGCATGTTGCTGAAGAAATGGTCACTCCGCGTTCAGATTGTACGATTCCAAGTCTGAACTCGAAACTGGTTCACCAGCACCAAAATACAGACCCAAAACGGAAATATTTTTCTACATTTGCTCGATTTCACTTGTTGAGCCACAGAATATTCTTGCTGTCAGACGGAGATACCTTCCAGTACAGTGCGGACTGTTCTTATTCAGCTTTTGTCTACTTTGACGGGCCCATTTTTCGAGACCGAAAACCCGTCGAAAACGTGTGCACCACAAGGAGGCTCCCCTGTTTTTGAACACAAAAAGAACATTCACACGTTCTCGTCTGAAAGAACTTGGGGGCATAAACGCAAGAAATCTCCCGTTTTTTGTAAACTCTGCGTGACCATCCAAACCGTCAATTCAAATCCAAGTTCCCAATTCCAACCCCCAGACACTCGGGCTCGAAGTTGGGCTGGCTCCACTCCAGTTGCAGAGTTGGCTCACTCTCATGCAATCCAACAACTCCAACAATGACCCTAGGGTTCCGGGTTCAGGTCAACCAACCCTAACAAAAATTAAAATAAGACTTTTTTTGGCGTGGGCGGGCCTCAAAGACAGCAGGTTGCTGCACTCGGTCCCAGTAAGAACTACAATAATGCCAAGAACAAAATCAACTGTACAAAGAAAAGGCCGCGACTAGCAGACTTAGCCGGCAGACGTCGTTCGGCAAGACATGCCCAGAACCTAGCAACTACCACCGCTCAGATGCCCCGCTTCTCAGTCGGACTGAGTTGCGCAATGGCACACAAATTGCCCAGCATCAAAAGGGGGCGGACAAAACAACACCCTTCCCGTCCATTTTGTGCACCTGGCCCAGCTTCCCCAAAGAGAGGGCCTCACAAGGGCACGACGGAGAGGCACTTGGTAACAATGTGGGCCTCGCAAGGGCAGGTACACTGATTTTCGCACTGTGACAGCAGGCCAGGCAGCACTGGACAGGGGCCATGCTGGACAATCAGCAGCGTGCAGGGCGCCACGCGTGTCAGCGCCCTCGTTTTGTGCGAGGACAATCCGAGACAAGGCGCGACGCCGGAGCCAGCACTTAACAGGCCTCGAGATCGAGTTGTAGAATGGTGGCGCGCACCTGAAAGCCAAGTCGCACGATCAACCGGGACCCAGACCCCTCCGAAAGTGCGCTGCGCCAAAAAGGCAGAGACACTGCTCTGGTACTAACTGCTGTCGAGAGCCAGCTGCCCGTCGCTGGTCAGTTGCGGTGAGCAACTGCCGAGTGGCATCCGATGGTGGGGCACAGGAGAGCACCTGCAGCGAACGCCCAGAGACGTATTGGACAATCCGGGTCACAAGATTCTCAGGAAGCGTGGCCATGGCTCGTAACTAACCTGTGCTCCGAGAACCGATGCGGCTGCGAGGATGCAGCGCCAGGCAAGACGGTCTCATGCACGATCGCATCACACCAAGCGAGCCCGGCAAGGGCAAAGAGAGGCTGGTCCCCTCCCCCCCCGTGGTTTAATTCAGGTTTGAATCTGGGTTTGAACCTGGATTTCCTCCCCCCAGGAGGGGGAGAAACAACAACAACAACCCAGGGAACCCAGGTCAGGTTTGAAACCTGGGTTTGAACCTAGGTTTTAACCTGGGTTAAACCCAGGTTTAAACCCAGCTTGGAACCCAGGTTCTAACCCAGGTTTGGAACCCGGGTTTAATGAACCCAGGTTTAACCCAGGTTTAAACCCAGGTTCCAGGTTAAACCCAGGTTCCAAACCCAGGTTTGAAACTCAGGCTCTACCCTGGGTTTAAACCCAAATTTAAAAACCCAGATTTAAATCCAGGTTATAACCCAGGTTTGAACCCAGGTTTGAAACCCAGGTTCTAAAACCCAACTCAGGTTTGAAACCAGGTTCTAACCCAGGTTTGGAACCCAAGCTTAAAGCACCCAGGTTTAACCCAGGTTAAAACCCAGGTTTGAACCCAGGTTAAACCCAGGAGGGCTTCAAGGCAGGCCTAGGATTGGTTGAAGAAAGGCTTAAAGGAGGCCTGAGGAAGAGACCTGAAGGAGGATCTTCTTCGACACGAAAGGAGACGTCCACACGAAATCGCTTAAGGGGGTTAAAAGAAAATAAAACAGAAGCAGAAAAATGAGGATGGGCCCCACCCCCTTTGACAAAGGGGGGCTTAAGCCCCCCTTTAAGCCCCTTTAAAGCCCGCTTTAAAGGGGTCTCCCCTAAGGGGGGTGAGGGGGGGCAAAGGGTCGAAGCCTTTAAGCCCCCCTTAAAGCCCCTTTAAAGCCCCCCTTTAAGCCCCCCTTTAAGCCCCCTTCAAGCCCCCCTTTAAGCCTCCCTTTACGCCCCCCTTAAGCCCCCCTTTAAGCCCCCCTTTAAGCCCCCCCTTAAGCCCCCCTTGAAGCCCCCCTTTAAGCCCCCCTTTAAGCCTCCCGGAAGCCCCCCTTAAGCTCCCCCTTCACGAAATCGCTTTTTGGGGCGTTTTGCGAAGAAAATACAATGTAGCACTCATACTTTGAAGGCTTCGAAACCCCTCCTTCATCTCCCCCTTCACTTAAGCCCCCTTAAAGCCCCCCTTTAAAGCCCTCTTCAAAGCCCCTTAAAGCCCCCCTTTAAAGCCCCCTTCAAAGTCCCGTAAAGCCCCCCTTTGAAGTCCCTTCAAAGCCTCTTGAAGCCCCCCTTCAAAGCCCCCCTTAAAGCCCCTTTAAGCCCCCCTTCAAAGCCCCTTTGTCAAAACCCCCCTTTAAGCTCCCCCTTAAGTCTCCCCCCCTTTCTCAAAGAGGGAGGGGTCCATAGAGAGAAAATTCAGAGACACGCAAAGGCCGCATAAAATCGTTTCAGCCGGGTCTTAGAAGCTCAATGGGGGGCCCTCCAATCCCGTTTTTGTAAATTCCAAACTCTCCGCGGCTTTGAAGCCAAACTGTCAACTCAACTCCAAACCCAAACTGTACAAACCGAATTTTTTTATCCAAAAAAACGAGTTCCAAAAGCAAAGAAACAATGCACGAAATCGTTTTGGGATTGGAACGAACGCGGAATAAAGACTCCAACATTTCCACTTTGTAAAACCTTCAGCTCCAAATGTATAAAAGCTGCATGAAATGGTTCAGTGGAGTCCCTCTCAAGAGCTTAATGGAGAGATTAAGAGCATTCCACGAATCGGCTAAAAGGGTAGCATGGAAACGGCTTTAGGCAAGCTCTTACTCTGTGTCTTTGGTCTTGCTTACACCTTTGTGGGAACTGAGTGCTACAGCTGAAGTCGACGAGGCCCTGTCAACAGCCCGGACAAAGAGTACGCCGCCGTGCTTTGAAGCAAACAGTTTAGACGAGTTGCTCCAAGTGCGTTAATCCTCTTATTGTAATCAGTGCGGCACTGGCAGAACTCTACCGCCGCTCAGTATCTTACGGCAAAGCTTATGATCTTTTGTGGAGGGAATTGTTTCGACCACAGGTAGTGGTGGCTGGTAAATGAAAGGTCCCGGAGGCGGGATTGGACCCAGGTTAAACCTGGATTCCAAACTGTTTCTTTCTTGAAGGGCAGGTTTGCAAACCTGAGTTTGAAGTTCCGAAACCCAGGTTTGAACAAATATTTTGAAAACGGAGTTGTTCAAACCCAGGTTTGAACCTGGGTTCGGAACCCAGGTTCGAACCCAGGTTTAATCCTGGGTTGAACGTCAGGTTCAACCTGGGTTCAAACGTGGGTTCAATCTGGGCTTGAACCTGGGTTAGAACCTGAATTGAATCTGGGTTGGAACCTGGATTGGAACCCAGGTTGGAACCTGGGTTGAAACCTGGTCATAGAACTCTGGTTGTTGGAATGCTTCCTACGCCGTCACCGGCCAGGTTCCAGTGTCTCAGACGGTGGCCAAGCATCTAGTTGGCGCTGCATGTCAGTGCCGCTGGTCGGAAAGAGATTCCCGCAGGTACAGTGGTTGGTAATTGCGCTACGCATACAGCTCTTCGACTCTTGGAGGCGGCGAAAGCCACAACAGAGTGTAGCTTGATCGACCTCATAGATGGGCCAAATCCTCTTTTGCTAAAGGTCCGCACTTCGTCTCTCAGCGTTTGCCCCAAGAGTCACCTAGCCGAGACCGCACGCGGCTTTACAAGCGAAGAAAATAAATGTCCGTCTATTCTTCAAAGACTCAAATCCAGGTTGAAAACCAGAGTTTTTAAACCCAGACTTGAATTTCAAAACCGCCAATTCAAGTTCAAACGCAGTTTAACCCCTCGATACGTCGTAGGGTTCTTCCGACTCTTCCGCCGGTCGGACTCCTCTGTGGACTTGTGGACTTTGTGTGCACGATCGAGAAACAACAGGACCCCGGGGCTGACTGTTGTTCGACGGAACTACCGAAGCTCCGACTTTGGGCTCCATCGATGGTCTTGAACAGCTCTGGGCGACGGATTTTGCTGTTGTGGATCGGTCGCTGAGGTCCGTAGCTCGTGCTAAACGGCCAACACCGGCAAAGCCTGTGCGCCGCAGCTAGCTTTTTTGCCTTTGTGAGCCGCCCTGTTTCATCGCTGTTTTTGATTCTTGTTTGTTGGTTGTCTAGTTTGTAGGGACCGAGTGCTACCGTAGTCGACGAGGCCCGCCCACGCCAAAAAAAGTGTTAGTGGTACCTCAGTGCTCTTCCGAGGGCTTAGGGATGCTCGGTACTCCTAGCAATTCGTGATCCGTACGAATTAAAGGGATGCTGTGTGCGTCACCAGGGCCAAACTTACTTTATTCCTTATTCTGGTACAACGCGGGTGGGCGACGAGGTATGTCCACAGCCCACCCGCCTACCCCTGGACTTTCTTCACCAGTCCAATCTCCTGCTCTCCGCAACAAACTCCTCCCCATGTCCGGTCACCATTGGGAAGTTGGCAGCGGACACGCCCGCAAGGCCCAGCGGATTGCAGCTGATGGCACACATCAACCTGCAGTTTACTTAATACGGCTGCTCAAACAAGCATCACCATTGTACATAAGGGTCTCGTGGTTGAATGGTTTTGTGTTCTCCTTGTCTTAGCCGACAATGTGTGCGGCCACATCACCGTGGTAACGCCAACCACCAAAGTCTTTGATACCTTGAAGCACGGGTTAGGATTGAGTAACCCACGGCCGGCTAATGCCGAGACCGGCGCCGCGCACCGTGGTCGCCGAGGGAACTTCCTTTTCCGATTACATTTCGGGACGGCTGCCGGGCTTCCGCCGGGGAGGCTGACTACCAAAGAGCAGGCCGAGACCCTGTTCAATTTTTTCTATAGCCACCACTGAGGCGTGTTCATTGACCACCACTGGCGCTGTGGACATTTGTTTGGTGGACAAGGCAGGTCGGTTCACCATGACCGGGGAGGACGCACACCAGCGACTAACAGCTGGCAGCACGAGGCCCACAGGCCCGCTGATCATCTCCCTCTCAGGGGATCATCGCCGCTCTGGAACTCCACGCCACGCTCCACAAGACCATCATCAGTTGGGAGGCTCTCTATCAGTCCTACGGGGTTGCGCAGCTTGGACTACAGTGCCAGCCGCGTGATGACTGTGACACGGCTTTGGAGTTCTACGAGAGGTGGTCTGTTAGTTGCATACCGCCGCTCTGCGATTCCTGTGCTTTGGTCGCTCATTGTGGAGTGCCCGACCACCCTGTGCAGCTGCTCCTGCGCGGTATGGATTTCGTGAACAGTGGTCCCTCCGGGCGACCAATTAAGTGCGCCCCTCTACCCTGTGCTTGACACCAAGCATCCCATTATTGGGTTGCTGGAGTTTACCAATCCGCCTCGGGTGGCTTGCAGCCGCCCAAGCGGGCCTACAGCGCCCTCCTTTCCCAGCACCACCGGTCCCTGATTTGGGTGTGCAGATGCCAGGCGGCAGCCGCCGACATGTTAGTTGCGGCTGTGCCAGGCGCATTCTATCTTTATCCTATTGCTTCGGACACCGTCAACCTGACGCTGCTGGCGCTCCAGCACTTTGTCTCTACGCTGCTGCGCAACTCGAACCAGCCTGAGGCCCTTCCCGCCGGTTGCTACAACAGGCCTACCGCGTGCCCTCTACGATACCGCCGGATTTGCTAAGCCCGACCCGGAGGATGGCGTTCCGGCTAAAGAGGACCCTGACTTGACCGCCGAGCTTCGTAGCCAAAGTTGTGCTGCCTCTACTCCCAAAGCCCCCAGTGCTACGTGGGAGGAAAGGGTGGCTGCACTGCTGGACGCCGTGGAATACCCGCCTAGCCGATTGTTGCCCGGTGTCGCCGCCATTTCCAGCAACTGCGTTCCGCCTGAAGATGAGGATGACTTCGCGGAGCAGCACGACATCCTCCGCAGCTACCAGGCCAAGGGCAGGCAGCAGTTGCCCGTCGACGGCCCTGCAAGCGCGGCTGCGCTGCTCCAACTGCTCCCCAACCGGACGGACTGCCTTTCCCTTCTTTCGCTGCCCCTCTCCTTGCCGGCGTGCGAAGTTAAGGTCAGCCCTCAGAATTTCGGAGCCAGAGTGGTCGATTTTGCAGATCGTGCGCTAATGCTTCGTCACTGTACGGAAAGTGAGGCTTTCCGAGTGTGCTTCACTCCCTTGCTGGCAGTCTCCATAGCGCTGGCGCAGTTTTGCGACCCTGTGTTGCGGTTACCTGAAGGGCGTGTCTTCGACCTTTCGTGGTACGAGTTGGCTCGCCCGGAGATCTGGTGGTGGTTTTTCTTGGATGAGCTCGATGGTCTTAAGTTCTCGCTCCCCAGTGCCAAGGCAGGTCATAAGTCACCAGTCCGAGATGGTAGTCTTATCCAAATGTCTCTCACCCAAGAGACCTCCCTTGCCCACGGGCAGGTGCCGTGGCACTGGATCAAGCGTCCGGCGAGCAACGGGGGAGGGAGGCTCGAGCATGGACCCGAATCAGGGCACCCCCTTGCTTCATTGTGGTGTGCTGTTGCCGGTGCAGTTGTTGTTCTACCTTGCACGGGCCCTGGTGGATGAGCCTGAAGCCGCCCCCCTGCTACAACTCGTGCGCATCTCTCCAGTCTGTCAGAATGACCTGCATTTCCTTGAGGTACGGGTTAAGGTGGAAGTGCCTGCCTCCCTGGTGGGGCGGCCCCAAATCGCTATTGCCGCACGGCTGATGGAAGGCTTCCATCGTGGGCTTCTCCTAGCTAGGCGAGGTGACTTCGACCCTCAAATGTTCTCATACCCGGGCGTGTGCAAGGGCACTTTTAGACTCTTGCTCCCGCTGGACGATGTCCAATGGGCCTGCAAGCGCCGCCCACGCTTCCCATCCAGTCCGCTGGCCTTTTGCGCACTGCTCTGTGGCGCCTTCGGGCGGCTGCTACCACCTCTCTGGTTGGGATCATAGCGCAGTGGTGGTTTACTGGCTGAGAGGTCCACAGAAAAAGGACTTTTATTTCCCGGTGCGCCTGTGGCGCCACGCCCATTTCGACGCGTGGGACACGAGGGCCAAGGTTCTCATCCACCACTTGGTGGCCCAAGAGACGAACGATAAGACCCTGCCCGATGGACGCCGCGCGTGGTTTCGGCTAGGAGACCCATGGGGCCAGGAACGCTGGAGAGACGAAGCGGAGGCCTTCATTGAACGGGGTGGAATCGGCCCAGGCATTCAAATCCCGTTCATCTCTACTGAGCTGATGCCGCATCTCCATGAGCCGGATCAAGATTCACACCGATATGGTTTTTACCGCCTACAGGAGCTGTATGAGCAGCGCAATTTCCAAATGTTATACCTGTTGCGCGAGTCCCACTTTCCGACTAGCGGCAACGACATGCAGCGCCTGCTGGATTCTTGGCCGGGGCCTTCGACACTGGATCGTACCCAGTGATGGAGTAGGCCGTCGCATTCCAGAAGACTTGAGCCATCTATGACCAGCGACATACGTCGTAGGGTCCATTTCCTGGCTCTTGCCGCTAGTTGTGGATTCCACCGTGGACTTGTGGACTTTGTGTGCACGATCGCGACACAACAGGACCCCGGGGCTGACCGTTGTTCGACGGAACTAGAACGGCGGCCGGAGCTCCGACTTTGGGCTCCACCGGTGGTCTTGGACAGCTCTAGGCCCTAGGCGACGGCCTTTTGCTGTTGTGGATCGGTCGCTGAGGCCCGTAGCTCGTGCTGAACGGCCAACACCGGCAAAGCCTGTGCGCCGCAGCTAGCTCTTTGCCTCTTTTTATCGAGCCGCCCTGTTTCACCGCTGTCTTTGTTCGTTTGTTGGTTTGTCTAGTTTGTAGGGACCGAGTGCTACAGCCGTAGTCGACGAGGCCCGCCCACGCCAAAAAAAGGTACCACTAAAACTCCTTAAAAACGTCCGTGTCCTTTGCAAACTTTGGAACTCCAACTCCAACTTTCGAGATTAGAAAATCAAGTTCAAAGTAACTTTCATCCGTAGATCCAAGCTCACCGTGTTGTGCACCGGCCGAAGCGTCCGACCACACTCCAGAAATTCTGTGGCGGCGCATTTGCACCGGACAAACGCAATCTGGCTGCGCTTGCTAATGTTGACGTGGTCTATAAAAAGCAAAGTGACTGGAGCCATCAGGCCAAAATCGCCACCTTGTCAAGAAAGCCGGACTGCTTGCTAAATCAGGTTTGTTGGTGGTTTTGAGATTCTGGGAGAACGGAACTACGAAGTCGACGAGCGCATCCGGCGCCTTGGACGCGGTCCAGCCTTTCTACGCGTTTCTGAACCAAAGACTGAGGAAGAAAGAGCGCGGTTGGGACAGAACGAGCCACCTAAGCGCACTATCTACCAACAGGACAAACACAAGAGGTTCCTGAATCAGCACATGTACTTCCTTGCGCCGAGTCCCTCCTCCAAGCCGAGAGCCTCAGCCTGCAGCTGGGCAGTGTGGAAGCCTTGCTCACCGGCGCTGTGGGTGACAAGCGCTTGGCTATAGATCTCTGCTCGCCCGCCAAGAACTCTGGAGGCAACCTGGGAATTTGATCGACCATCGTTGGCTCCGTCAACGTTACCTGTTTTGTTTCAGGAATGTTTTCGGAGCTTGTGAATCTCTACACGTAACATGCCCACATGCCTTCGTGTTGCCTGGCTCTACTGTAGCACTTGCAGTTCTCGAAAAGCTATACTGTGGAAGTCGACCGACAAGATGTTGGCTGACGGGCTGACGAAGAAGATCGTGGCTCACGAGCCGATGGCCAGGCTCATGCAAGGAAAGCGGATCGATCTGACCCCGGCACTTGATCAGAAAATACTACCGGTGTGAAAGTAGAGGAGCAATGGCTCGTCAAGTGCCTGTGTCTCTTTTGTGAATTGCGACGACGTTTCTGCACTGTGGCTCAAGCAATGCGAATGCAAACAGTGAGCGTTGCACTACATGACTTAATTGTCAGTTTTCAGACCGTGGACGCCAAATCCACAACTGCAAACCCCGAATGCTTGGCCGTAGCAAATAATCAGGAACAGATAACATGACAGCAGTAATACTTTTGGAAAACAATGAAAGTGGGACATTGTCAAATGCATCTTCGCCGAGTCCTAGCACAGATAGTGAATGCACACAACTTTCTGATTCTACCAGAGCAAGTCAAGCCCATTACCTTGCTTGGCTGTGTGTGTGATCGTCAGACTGCGATAGTGCAGGTGGAAGCGATATTTGGATTGAAAGGTTCCGTTCCACAACGCAGTATTATGAAAGATAACCGCTATAAGCTTTCACATGCCGCGTTGAGACTGGGCAAACACATTCCGCTGCATTTCGGTTCCAGAGTGATTGCGAAGTTCCAGGTGATTTCAGTAAGCCTTGAGCAGATCATGGGCAAAGCAGCTGCCTCAGCACCAGGGAATTGTGTTTTAGTTGCCGGGCAGAGGCATCTCCAGTTTCGGGGTTGGTAGCAGGGTTACCGTTCACCTTGGTGTGTCTGTGCACCGGGTATTTGCACTGATGTGGTCGCGCTAAGCATTCGGAGCTTGTGGGGCGCAGACAACAGCTTCAATAGCTCGTGTCATGTTGACGAGCCCTGTTTTGAGCAGGTCTGCATGCAATCATTCCGCGTCTTGGTGACTTACGTACGATGAATGCAGCACGCCTGGCCCAGGGGGCGACCATGGCCTTGAGATATCTGGCTCTTCTCGTATTTGGCTTGGCATGTGTCGCAGGTGGTTGCATCTGAGTCTTCTGATGCTGCTTCCGCTGAGGTTGTCGCAGCGGCACAGGCATTTTTGCATCTTGTTAAGTCCACATGTGTTTGCGCGAAGCTTCGATTCACTTGCACAGGAGCCGCGGAGACTCAAATTCAGTTTTGGTGACGTGTCATACAGCAGCAATGGTATGCCATGGCCTCGAAGTGTCATTGGCTCATGTCCTTGTGACAGCGGCCTGTGCGATTTCCATAATGAGACTCAGCAATCGCATCTGTCTGTGTGTGCGTGTCCTGAGGAGCAACAGTCCGTTTGGCCAGATAAACAACGTGGTAAATCAGGCTCGGTGTTGTTTTCTGGGAGAGCTGCACGGTTTTTCCTATAGCTTGGAGTGGAGAGGCTCAAGGCCAGATGGTGCAGCCTGGTCAAGTTCAGCAGCAAGGCTCATAGGGGAGTTGGCAAGATTTCCATCTCAATTAAGGCACCTCGAGGTTTGTTGTCTTTTGGTTCTTCTGGTCAAGCGTGTGCATGCTCGCAGGGTCGGGATTTCAGAAGTTGAGTCCGGTCCTGAGCATGCTCCGGCCATGGATCTGATCATTGAGAGCCTTCTCCGTCTCCGTAGCACGCAGAGCACGCAGAGGTGATGACCCTTTCAGCTCGTTCGGATCAACCCCCAAGCAGCAGGAGCCGCCCGGCGGCACTCGTAAAGTGCATTTAGCTTAACTTTGAACTGTTCTGATATACCACCTCTGTCTGTTTTTTCCTGACTTTCGCCTGATGTTGTATTGTCTTATGTTGCTTTGCAGTGGAGCAGCTCTTGAGACTTCTACCCTCGCGCACGCTTGCCGAACTGCTTACCCGACCAACCGACCCACAGATTTGAACCGATGTACGCAGTGTAGGCTGTTGCTTTGTTGGCATCGCTAGCCCGCTCCCGCACTGCATGTGCCACAGGTGTGATCCTGTTCCCCTCTCCTCTTCGACTTCCCCCTCGCTTTTGAAGCCTGCTGTCGAAAGCTGCATGCGTTCCTGCAGTACTACACCTGTCTTTATATCTAGTTTTCTCTGTGACTATCTGTTTGTCAAAGCTTTTTTGTCTTTGACCTTCGTTTGTATGGAATTTCAGCCGCATTCTACAGTCCGTTCGTCTTCATTTCTCTGTTTGTCCTATCTCCGTCTCTCTCTCTCTCTCTCTCTCTCTCTCTCTTTCTCTCTCTTTCTCTCTCTCTCTCTCTCTCTCTCTCTCTCTCTCTGACTCTCCCCTTCTGTTTTTTCAGTGTCGCGTCGATCGCGCGAAGACAGCCAAGGGCGAAGGGCTTCGCTCTCACTCCAACGGTGCTGCTAGCGAAGTTTATAGAACGCATCTGAGCTCAAGTTACCCAATTCTTGCACTGCGTCACTGTCATGGCCTCTGCCAGAACGGAGCAACAGTTCTTCAAGGCGGGCTGCGAACTTCGATGCACGGGCGACGCAAGGACTTTTGCCACATTTCTGACGGATATCTGAATGAGAGGTCTTGTTGAGCCTGCTGTATTGTCAGTATTGTTAGAGAAATAACTTCTACCGCAGCCGTGGCGAGGCATGATTCACTCTTTCCTCGCGAATCAACAGCTCCAGCAAGGTCGCCTTGGCGGTTTCTAAAGATTTCGAGTTGCATCACTGCACTGATTATTTGCATGACGTGTGTGCAGAGATTTCGGCAACTTGCCAGGTGAGCGCCAGTGTCTCATTGATGGCACCGGTGCAATGGGGAGTAAGAGACCTGGCTCAGGCATTTGCCATCCTCGTTTCGGACTCTCTTTAAGATGCATGTCTCGTGAGTATTTGGTATCAACTATGAGACCAATGGATCGCTAGATTTTCTCCATGTCCCCGTGGATCTGTGTTTGGAAGACAATGTTGTCTCCACTCGTCATCAAGATCCGTTTGCGTCGTTCGAAGCTTGCAGCGGTCCACTTGTGCTCTTAACGGATGATGCTGGCATTCACCGTTCACCTGGCTGGCTGATCCCAAGGCCAGGCAGCGGCGGCTTTGACCTCGGCATATTTGCTGTCTTGTTTCTTCAGTATATTTCAGCATTGGCGAAGCGTTCTTCTTGCAGTAAGTCGCCAGGTGGCTCAGAACATTGTCATGATTGGCGAGCAGGTTATGAACGTGCAGAATGTCGGGTGAAGCAGACTCATTTGTTCTAGCCTGCCTAGCAGGTGAGTTTCGTGCAAAAAGCAGTGGAAGATGGTTGAAACGTGCCAGGCAAGCGCCCGGAATTCCTGGAATGCCGGGAACGGCTGGTCAGGCATTGGCTTCTACAATCTTCCACATGCTCGGCAGAAGATCGCCTGTTGAAAAGATCCTGATTCAAGAACCTGAATTAGTCCGCCTCGGCGGACTCTCTGCAGAAGGTCTCCTGTGAAACCAAAAACTTTCGTCCACAGGTTTCGACGCCGAAGGACGTGCTGCTGGCTTTCGTTGATCGGAGTGTTGCGACCGAGATTCGTAGATAAGGCTCATTTACTGGTAGCGTTTGAGGGTAAGCTGTGCTGATGGAAATCTCTGGAGTTGTTTATGCAGGCTTTGGCCTTAGGTCCGCAGGCTTAATCGCGGGATTAGGTCTTGAAGAAGCATGTCCCATTGCGAATGGGTCACAAGTCATGGCTTTCGGAGCGTGGCGTGCACACTCGCAAACGTGACAGAAGGGTATCTGCGTGCACCTCCGTCTAATGTAAACAATAATATAAGTAGCATTGCAGAAGCTTCGGACTTCGAGGGAAGTCTCTAGCGCCCAGCGACACTGGACGAAAGGAAGGTTCTTGCAGCTGCCTTTGCTAATCCTTCGAGTGAGCCTTGCAAGCCTGCGGTTTTCAGTGCAGTGGGAAGAGTAGCATTGCTGGTCGCAGGACAGGCCTGTACCTTTCCTTGCCAGGCAGCGAAGAGCATGATGGACGACACCGCTAACATGTTCGACGACATGTTCGGGGTCCGCGTAGACAATGTCCTTTCAATCTCGTGCTGATGGCCTGTGAAGATCTTTGTGTGAGAAGTGCCAACTGGACAGGGTGGTGGTGGTGGCGACTCCGGGAACCAGGGTGCCCAACCTGCACCGAACCCGCTCAATATGTTCAAAGGCCGGACCCTTTGTCTCCCTTCAGTCCGACAGCAGCTGGGCCATTGCTCACGGCTTTCACAGCTGTAGGCCCAATGTGACTACAAACACCCCCTGAGCAGAGCCTTTGATTTAACGCTATAGCCTTTGTGCAGGCTTCGTGAACCAGGACAAGTGGGGTCAGTTAAAACTGCACATGGTTTCGCAGAGTCATTTCGACGTGTGTGCTGGGGGTGCCCTGCAGCCGGATGAGCTGTCCTGCAGGGCTTTTCGACTCGAGCTGAGGGCTCCCGGGCGGAGGGCTGTCAGAGTAAGCTATTCGAGGCACTGGGTTTGGCAGCAGTTTCTTCGGGTCCTCGAACTCTTCCTTTGCGAGTATTCCCATTGACAAGAGAAAAGCGGATCTCGCTCTGCTCCGCTGCTTCGGTGTCCGAATTCCGTCAGAAAAGTCCTGCATGAACAGTCGGAATCGGTCTCGAACTGACCGGAACGTGTCGGGCAAAGGTTTCGCTGCTTAGGTTCAGCTCCGATTCGTTTGCACGCTGCATTGATCGCAAGCCAGCACCTTATTCGTTGATATTCGTTGCAAGTGTTTCTTTTTGCAGTTATGTTTCAGTGCAGCAAGCACGTGGTGTCTCTCAGCCAGTTCGATAAAGACTTCTACTCCAGAGGCTCGATATCTCCAAGTTTCTTCTTAATAGGCTCTGGAAAGACACGATCGGTGCAGCGTGGGGAATGGTTTGGCTCGGATAGACAGTCGCGGGCTGGGGCACCTCGCTGGTCTACCCACATCAGTCTTCCGCGGATGAAGCGGTCAATGACCTGG
This sequence comes from Symbiodinium sp. CCMP2592, assembly GCA_905221615.1. Lineage (NCBI taxonomy): Eukaryota > Dinophyceae > Suessiales > Symbiodiniaceae > Symbiodinium > Symbiodinium sp. CCMP2592. Next base: position 155,464 of record CAJNDT010006030.1, on the reverse strand, counting down.
TAGCGCAGTCGTTGCGGCGAGCATTCGGGAAGTCATCCTTCGGCTGGAGCGTGTGGGAGTTCGTCTGCGTCCTGTGGAAAGCTTCAGCCAACGGGCCTTTCGAAATCCAGTAACAGTGCTTCCCATAGCACCAGCACCTTTCTTATCATTCAACTTCCATCAAGAAAAGACATTCAACAACTGGTGTGATTCGGTGTGATGGTTCGGCGGACTGGACTTGTGCGCCTCGCTTGGACGTCTCTTCACATAGGCCTCACTTTCAATTCGTGCCGAAGTTCTGCTTGTATTTCCGAATCGAAGCTCTCCCAGCGCCCGTAACTTAATCGAGGAGCATGCGCCCGCACCTGCACCAGCGCCTGCGACAAACATTGGTAGTGCGACCTGGCACAACACTTGTGGTTTAGGGTCTGCGGCGGTGCCGTTTGTGTCAGAGTTAAGGGAAGTTTGCACAGAGACGATCCAAGGATTTTCGTCATTTCAGTCGTCCACACGAGTTTTTTACAGGGAGGTTGTCAACAAGGGACGACTTGCTGCCCTTGTGCAGTCTCAGAGGTGAATGATGCCATGGCCATCTTTGGGATGGCACAGGCAAGGCATTGCTCATCTCTATGCAGCTGGCATGTGGCATGCAGGACTGCGGCTTGTTTGCCAAGTGCTTGCTGCGAGGGGCGACGGCTGCAAATGGGAATGGGAATGGGCATGGGCGGAATGGGCGGAATGGGTTGAGGCCTCGGAAGCTCACGCATTACGGCACTGCTACATCGATTGAGTGAGTTTTGACATGATCAACGATGCCCAGCTGAGGCATGCCGGGCATGCCTGGAGCCGGTGCGAGCCTTCTTTGCAGTGCCATGAGACATGCTTTCTGATGTGCCGCAAGGCAGGCACTAAGGCAGGCAGTTCCACTCTTTGCGTTTGCCTTCAGGTGGCGCCGGAGGAGGGACCATGGACCCGGCCGGGACCCAACGACTGGATTTGGATTTCGGCAATTGCAAGTTGGGCATATGCTCGTGGTGCACCGTAGCTTTGCATGTCATACCAGCTGGCAACTGCTGTGAAGCAGCGCTCAAGTCCAAAGCATTCCATGAGTAACAGTAACAAGAGCCAAGCGTGCAAAGCCGGGCGTAGTCTCAGATGTCAACACGGACGGGAGGAGCCACAATATATCTTGCTCTAGCAAGACGATGCGAACATGAATAAGTGAAGACAGGAGAGTGAAGCGCAAACCAGACTACCCTGCAACAGAAATAAACGCTTCTCCTGCTTGCCGAACACCACAGGGGCAGACAGATATTGCTTGCAGCAAGAACACATGAAGCAGAGGTGTAGAAGGACACTCAAGCAAATCGGCAGATGAAGGCAAGATCAAGCCCAATATGAGTTTTTCTATGCAGGCGTGCACGCAACACTTCGTTTATAAGTCAACACAGAATGAAAACAATCCATGCAAAACCAATGGTCAGTTGAGCAGCAATTAAGCAGACAAGGCACGCTGGCGTCTATGCTGGCAAATGCAGCAAGCGGCAGGTTGACCGGTCAGGAAGCCGGGCAGGAGGCAAGGGGGACAGAAAAGAGGCAAAGCAAACCACAAATCAGGTATCACAATCAATTGTTTGAGTGGGTACATACCCGGGCAACGGAGCAAAACAGAAAGAAGAATCAACACACGTCAGTGCAGCAAGGAACAAGCAAGCAGTACAGTCGTCAATGCTGCAGGCTCACATTCTGGATCTCTCTACAACACAGACAGAGACGGGGGAAGGAAGCTTTAAAAGCACCGTCGTCAGTGCCCTAACTCGCCCAGATGATGATGATGGGGGCCGGCTTCTCAGCTCAGCCCCTTTCACCTGAAGTTGCGGTGTTCCCTGCATCTTTGCTTGACATCGAGCGCTGGTCCGTCCGGAGTGACAGTGTCTGTGTGTGTTGGAGCATGAGATGGCCCCTGATTTCTGGTTAGGGCTGTCCATGGCTTCCCCACTTCCTTTTTTTGGTGGAGGGAAAGTAAGTGCAGCTGGCGCTCTGCCATGCAGGGAGCAGCCATGGCAGCGCAGTTGGCCAAGCAGGCGGCGGAGCTTAGATCACAGGAAAGTGGCTTTTGGGCTGTCGCGCCCGCCGCCTGACCATACTGTGAGGTGAAGGAGCTTGGTGGTCTGAGCCACAAGGTCATGCAGAGATGTCTGAAAGGCCTGCTGTGTTCTCTTCGAATATGACATGCCAATGGACTCTAAGCCAGATAGGTTTCGGATGCGATTTTTTGTTGTGATCTTTTCTTCAGTAGCAGACTATTTGTTTGGACTCAGTGCAGGCGATGCTCAACAGCTCTTGCACACCGCTGCAGCACGCGCACAGATTCTTGGCCCGGTCACACCTGGCTTTGCGCACTCGAAAGCTTTGCTTGAATGGTCTGACACCTCAGGAACCCTGCGTATATGCAAAAGGCTATGGTGGCCAATGGCCCAAAAGCCCTCGGCCACATGGCAGCTTGAGGCTCAGCAAAACGTCCGGGAGCTAGGCGTGGAGATCCTGTGGCATCGGGGACCGAGGATGCAATCACTGCGTACCATGATGGTAAGCCTGATCTGTTCGGGACTGCAACTGGCACCGTGCCTTGGATGAACATGTCTCCATGTTGTTTGTACTGTCTTAAACGCGGCTTCTGCCATCGGTCCGTGGCCTGATCTCCGGACGTGCCTTTGAAGGTGATGCGAGAGTTTCTGCTCAGCGACCCTGACAGCATCACGCCGGAGGCCGGTGTCAGCTCTCGCTTCGCCGACATTAGAGGTGCCTCCGGGATAACGTCAGGCACGAATGCGTAGTTACGGGTTTTCGAAACACAGAATGCTGCTTTCCTGCACGCCGCTTGTATTATAACATGCTTCATTCTTCAATATGTGCCATTCTTGAGGTCCGGAGGAACCAGAGTGCTGTAAATGCAAGGTTCCTCTTCCACCGAAGGAGTCGCTGGCGAATGTCACGGCGGCACCCTGAGCTTTATGCGGGAGAGGGACGCCACTCATGACTGTATCGATGCAAGTTCGGCCGAGTAAGGTGAGCCATTAAACCGACTGCACATTGGTGTTCCCCGTGCATGTACCTAGCCTGGCTCAAAGCTTTAGTTGGTCCTTTTGCCAAATCCCCTGCTTGAAACTCCCTGGCGTCGTGTGGCAATGAAGTTGTGCGATGCAGTGTTCTTCCTGGTTTTGTTGAGCTCTGAGGCTCGGCGCCATGACCAGGGCGCAGGAACTTTGAGTCACTGGGGTGGTGGTATCCTTTGCTGCGTCACCCCCGCCACCGACTACCCCACTAGCGACAGCAGGTTCCACGACGACTCATTCGCAATGCTGAGGAACATCACCAGTATTGGCGCCTACGGTTTAGCAGACCACTTCAACCGCAGCCGCTACGACTATCATTGCCACGATGCCTTGCAGCTCGGGGACTGCCCCAAGATTTCGGACTTCACCTTCCTCGCGGGCCTGCACATGCCCAAGCCACTCATCATACAGCAGATCAATACCTTCCTGAGCAAGTACCACTTCTACTCTGAGGAGACATCCAGTCTGAGTTTCAGAACTCCAAGTTGTCCCAGAACACTTCACTCTCAGCAAGACACAGAACGCTGCGGTAAGGGCCTGCAGCACTTCATGAAGATGTTGGAGCTTTGGAAGGCAGCTCTTCAGGATGCTCAGGACGTGAAGGCGAATTCCGGTGTCTCCGGATTCTTCTTCGGAAACAAGGGCGCGAAAACAGCAGCTAAGGCTGATCTTGCCCGAGTCAAGCAGCAGCTAGAGTCTCTCTGGTAGGCTCAAAATGACTCTCCATGAGAACTGAGGCCTTGGAGAAAGAACGAGTAATATCCCACTTTGCCGGTCAGCTGTTGCCACGATCACGATGCATATCATGCTGAGGGGAGAGTTATTTGCTGCCCCAAGGGTGGCTTCATGGACGGTTTCTTCGGCTCGGATCCTGGTGCACTGCAACCTGGTCCATCCGATGGCTGCCACTCAGAGGCCCTGGCATGAGAGCTACCATCAGAACGCCGGAGAAGCCAGTCGGAGACCCAGGGGTCTGCAACTCTCGAGTCTCACGCTCGGTGCGAGATCATGAAACCTATAGGATCTATACCTCGTATGGCTGAAGTCCATTTCTGGATGGAGGGCAGGCACCTTGAATACGAGGCTGAAGCCGCAGGAAGTCTCGCCGTGTCTTGAAATCCATCTCCGGCTGATGCACCAGATGCAGTTGTCCAGTCATAGTCTTGCGGTGTGGTGTCTCGCTCAGAATGGCATCAAGATTGACCTGAACAAGTGCTTGGGCGACAATGCTGGAACCTTTCAGAATGCAATGTGCTCAGTCGTTGATTCTTGCCGTCGCATCAGAATACTGGTCATCATCAGTGCCAACTACTGTCGTCATCGTGATTATAATGATACCATACTAGAATCTACGCAAGCCGTAGTGGAATTATTGAGGCTTCTCTGGCCGGGTTTAGGGTTTTGGAAATCTCTTCGAGGCCCCTGAAATTCTCAAGAGACCCTGCCAGTCAAAGTCCAAATAGATCCTTGCCGCAGCGAACCCTTGCAGCCAAGCGCTGCAGTAAGTCGATCTAGAAGATCAGCACAAGAAGCAAGTACTGGTCGTGATGGGTCGTGGTGAACGCGGTGATCGTGGTGGTCATCGTGCTGGTACCAGTGGGTGCTTGCTTTGTTGCTGTCAAAGCAGTCCAGACAATGTTTCGCATTTCTTCAATATAAAAACCCCGCAAACAAGACCTGGTGAGGCAAATAGTCGGTTTGAAAGCTAAAACCCACCCTGACAAGCCGCTACGGATAAATAGCGAAAAGCGAGAGCCAAGGAGCGTGCCGGTTTCCTACCGCCGCTGCCACTGCCACTGCTACTGCTAATGCTGCTGGTACTGGAACCGGAACGGGTATTGGTTACTAGTATAGGTACCGCTGCTGCCACTGCCGCCATTACTGCTGCAGGTAAGACCTGTCACAACCACAACCACTACCACAACCACTACCACTACCACTACTACTACCACTACTACCACTGCTGCTGCTGCTACTACTACTACTACTACTACTACTACTAACTACTACTACTACAAGTACTACTACTACCGCTTGCGACTACTACTGTAGCTACTACCGAACTTCTGCCTTCAGATGGGCCACATGATGGGCCTCTACACGAAGGGGGGCATGCCCCAGACGCAGGTCGATTCGACGGCTGATAATATTTGTCAGGATTGGTTCACTTCTTGGAAGGAATCGCCAGCTGAATTCGGCTTGGAAGCTAGTATCCGCGGTGGTGGTAGACATAAGACAGCAAGCAATTGTGCAAGACAGGCGGAGAAGGAGAAGCTGGCTTCACTGATCCCGCAAGGATCTTGGTTTCCAGGGCCAGGACTGGATCAGACTGAAGTCTGCAGTGACTTTTTAAACGTATGCCTTTAGGC